>JAECUM010041148.1:0-20266 GCA_016617855.1 Megalonaias nervosa
TGTGGCAGGTCAATATCTGAACTACAGCGTAATATGTTATATTTCATTGCGTGAAATAAAATCTCAGTAATCATCTCAAATTTCCAACCAGAACCTAATTCGGTGAATTGGTCTATCTTTTTTCAACTTTCCTGGTGTGTTTTATCGGCTGGCAATGAAAGATTAGTTCCAAGAAAAACACGCTTGGATTTTGCGCTAATAAACGGATCTGCAATTTCCTCGTCAGTCGACTCTTCTGTCACATTTAATTTTGAGAATATAACGTGATACTGCATAGGATTTTCTAACCCTTATGTTTTTCAAGTTTACGTTTTATAGTTGGTTCTAACAAATGAAAAAGATTTACAGACGTAAAATTTACCAGAACGATTTGTTTATCAAATCGATTGCTATTATCAAATCCAGCAAAAGCAGTAGCTATTTTTGTAGGTTCTCCGATAAGGCTTTTGTTTGTTATATCACGTAACTTCAGCATTGTTAAATACTGTGATATCAAATGTCTAATTGAGTGTTCAACAGGTATTCTGTTCATAGCGCACTGTACTATACACATGTTGAAGGGCTAAGCAAAATACGTACAATTTAGAGTTTAGAATGTTACCTATTGTATAATGACAAGCGCAAGCGAGCAAGAGTATTATTATGTTCACCCCAAATGCAACTTGTAAGCGGGGAATATGTTCGGATCGGTGGTACACATTAAATATTGTCAGCCGTTTGGTAAAGCAACGCCAGCTGGTTATAAGATCAGCGCTAAAGGTGATAATGCTGAGCGAACTGAAATACTAAGGAAAGATTTTATTTACTCGTTGTTTTGTGATGAAATTCCAGAAGGACAACGAGTATATCATGTAAATGGTGCTGTTACCAATGAAAATATTGCAAACTTGGCTTTACAAGACGAGGTTCAGCCTGATCCGGTATTTGATATTCACGAGGCGAACGATCGTGGAAATATTCAAAGCAGAAAAACGAAAAATATAATAGATAGATTACAAAATCGTGGGTCCTTGTTGGTAACTTTAGAGGAACAAAAACAGACTCTGTTGATTATTACAGCCATTGATTCGTTTATGAAACTTTTAATGGACCAATACCAGATGGTTTAGTAATAGATCACGTAAACCGCATTTAAACCGACAATCGTCTAGAAAATTTAGATCTTGGCACATCAAAAGAAAATACAAAACGAAGACGAGGTGGTGATATTAATTTTAGATATCCCACCAAACCAATGATTTCATATAATTTTGAAACGGACGAAGAACAGAAGTTTCCTTCGATGTCGGCTGCGGCAAGATACCTCAAGATTAATTCGGCAGCAGTTAAGTTTGTTGCAGATGGAACATCAAGATCAACGTTTTCTAAGAAACATAATACTAGCATTATCTTTTGATACGATGACAACTAAACTTTTCGTAATATTTTCGCAAGTTCATCTCGACTGATGCAGCTATGGCACCATAACATGATAGCATCTCTATCATATATTATACGAATTTTTTTATTGTCGTACAATTGTTTCCTTTCCGAATCTGTCAATAATACATTATCGTTACCGCCATACACCAAAAGCAAATTGACTGAAATATTTTTTTGCCCGAAAACATTTTTTTTTACAGCTTCTGTAAGAGCATCAACACCATATATCTTCGCCTGCTCGACATATCTTATCTTGTCCATGTTTCTATTATTTATATTTTTACAAAATTATATTATAATATGGGTCTTCTCGAAAAACTAAAATATATTTATAATACACCATTAACTCCAGCGGAAGCCGCAGATGACAACGTCAACGTCAACGTCAACGAAGCTGATGTCAACGACGAAGTAGTAGATGTCAACGTTAGCGAAGCTGTTGCCGCGACAATGTCGTGGGATAAGAAAAATTATGGAAGACCGACAATAGGTTAAGTATCATATCACCCAAAAAATGAGTTTAATTTTACAGTGGATGAGAATCAGTTGTTTTTGGCAACTGATACAACCGTTCTTAAACATAAAAAAAATCCCGACTGATAGAAAATATAAAATTCGATTTCATATTTGTTATGATATTTAATTTGATGACGATTTCTGACGACCGCCGACAATATCTGATATCATTATGTAAGCCAGTAAAATGTAAATCTATCATACGCAATTACGAAAAAATCTACAAAAACATTATTTCAAAATGTTGAACTCGTTTAGCTCTGTGGTTGGTATCCAACTATTAAATTTATCGCTGTGCCCGCGCCACTTAACGAGGCTTTTACTGCCGCGCTTTTTCATTACTCGTTCGATAACAAATATATTTTGTTCAGTTGTCTGTAGTTCTTGTTCGTAAAAACTACCAATTACTGGTTCCCCGGCTAGATCATTTAGCGCGTACGTTACAGGTATTGTTAAAAGTACTACAAATACTTCTTCAGTCCAGTTTGAAGCAAATCCTTTTTCAAATGCTTTCTTTGTCAGAGAAATTCTAACCTTATCACCAATCTTAAATTTATGTCTGCGGTACATGTCTTCGTTTGCTAGTATTGGATTTCTAATTGTGTCGTTTGGTGACATTTTGATAGATTTATGTTTCGTGTTATTGTATTTATCAACAATCTGCACAAGATCATCACTACATCTGTTCGTGTTTTTAGCCGTCAAATGTTTATGGATCAGCTCGTTTAGTGTACGATTAAATCTTTCAACGACAACGCTGTTTCCTTCGTTTCCTGTAACATATTTTTTTACGTTATTTTGTTCCAAAAATTGTTCACATTTTTTATCAAAAAACCTCTGCTCCATGATCGGTCCAAATTTTATTTGGTTTTCTTTCTGTAATTGTCATTACTTGCTTTATTGCATCAGTTATCAATGTTCCTGTTTTATCTGTAACGGGTATACTAAACGCGTATTTACTAAAAACATCAATGACGTTAAACAAGTATTTTTCTGAGCGCCATCGGTATCAACATTAAACTGAGCAATATTTGAGACATCTACTAAATCTATTGTCCAGATATCATCAACGGCATTTGCGACAACCTTACGTTGCAGAAACTTTTTTTAGTTTTGTGTAATTCAGCTGAAAGCGTCTTCATCGGTGACAATTCTCTTTCAAGACCTAATTTATATTTTGCTCCGATTAATCTCTGCACTAGCTTTCTATCAAATCGTTCTCGCATATTTGCAGGTTCCATATTACGAAGTTCATCTAGCATTATCTTATCACAGCCAGGCTTATCTTGTTCGTTGTCTCTATCAAATATCGTGGCGCATTGCTATCGCATCAACTTGATTATAAGGCTCTTGTCCTGGTGATGAATTATCATTTTCGTGTAGTTGTTTATCTAGCGGATTAAATGGCCCAGTGTATTTGCGACCAGACAATGTCCAACCTCCACTCAGTTTCGGTAATTTTCCAATAAATTTGTGGATATCCATACCAGAGCCAATTACTTCCCGGTGATTGCAGTTTTGACAGTGCGTAACAATTTTATCTTGTTCGATGCAAAGATCCTTATCACAACCACAACGACAACTTCGTTGATGTTTCATTGTTTTATTATTTTCATTGTCTGTCTATTCCAGATCCAGTCGTCAACGGCGACTCTGTCAACGATAGAGTTTCAGCCACTTGTTTGAGGAATATACTTTTCTTTCTACCGCAAACAGCAGAATTACTTTTTAACATCATTCTGTTGTCTTGTGTATATTCTGTTCGCTCATCAGTGTTAGGCGTTTTAGTTTTACATTTGAGGCAATATATTGATGATTGAGACAGTGTTATACTTCATTGTCACACAAAATTAATATTGTCACGCTATGTTATCATTGTTTTTGCTCGGATACCTATCATCTGTCGGATAAAAATAATAGAATAATAACCACAAGCAGTTGTTCAAATCGGCTGTAGTTGATTAGATGAGCAATTTATTTTTTTAATTTTTTAAAAATGTATTTTTTATAAAATCACTCGGAGAAAGTCAGAACGAATCAAAATAATTATTATCGCAAACAGCAACCCACTGAGTGCCGGATCCATCATTAAAATTGTGTAAATTTACAATATACGAACCGCATGCTGGTACATTACATAATTCGTCTTTAGAATATACTCCATGAAATGCTTTTTCAACGAGAACGTCGTCAGATTTTAGTTTATCTAGTATATCAAAATTATTCAACGGCGTCTGGTCCCTGGTAAAGTCATTCCGAGTCCGATTCCTAACAGATTCGGAATTAGACTGCCGGCTAACCCCGCTAAAAGTGGAGCAAAAGGAATAAATCCTCCTTGTTTTGTTGCCCTTGGCACCCGCGAACCCATTTGCCGTTGTCGTCGTTTTTTTTTTTGTGTTTTTTTTCGTCATTGCCTTCGGTAATCTTGGTTTTCCAGCTGGCATTTATTTTTTATTGTCACATAAAACTACTTCATCATCGTCGATGTCAACGATAGATTTGTTCGATACCGTCTCCGGAATACTGCTCTTTTAGTTGCTTCTGATACTGCTCCTGATGCTGCTGCTAGTCCTAGTGTTCCTAGCACTGGTAAAATTTTTGGTATTGCGCTAGCTATCACAGAAAGTGCTGGTACAAGAAAGCCGCCGTGTTTCGCCATTGCCGTTACTTGTGCAACAGATAGTTTAAGAACAAACGGCTTACCCTTGTTAAGTTTGTTGATTTATTGTTGCGTCAACATTATCTTTATTTCAGTTTTATTTGTTGTCGGCGACTCTGTCGTTGGCGACTTTTTCGCTGGAGGTATTTTTAAAGAAACTGAGCGGCGTTTAGCTGTTAATTTTTCAACTTGGCCGGGCGTCAGGTATATTTCTTTGGTTGTGTACTCGGTTTTTATTATATTTTATTTTGTTAGATTAAACTTGTAGCGTCATCTTACCCTTCACCGTGTCAATTGTCAAGAATCGGTCGCTAGACACAAGCGCAAAAACGTTAAACGGAGTTGCTGAAACTCCTCCAAGTGACCAAGTTATTTCTATTTCTGCGATTGAATTAATCATTCGTTCGGATTGTTTTGATACGTCAAAGAAAATGATCGGATAAAGTGTACGAAATTCTTCAATATTAATATGTGATCTACTGTCAGCGTCTAGGTATTTTTGCATTACTTCCATTAGGTACGTGTACGCTCTCGTAATATTTTGACCACCGTTTGCTGTAAAATTACATTCGATCGCTCGTTCAGGGTATTGTGTAGAGTTTATTCTGACGAATATTCTTCTAACAGCGTTATCGATAACAATGTTATTTTGTAGTTGGTAACCAAGTCGTGCTGTTTACTGAAAAACGATAAATATATGCCTTGGCAATTGTTCACTTGGAGTCGCTGTAATACGTCACGTATAATTGATTGCGTTAGGAACATTTGTTTGATATATTTTATGCTGGAGAAAATAAATCTTTTTTGTGTATGATTCCAACATTGCATTAGTCTCTATTGACTTAACCGTCGATGGAACAACTCGAGGCATCCACAACGCTAATTTTGTTATCACAAACTTTAAATCTGCTATACCAGCTAGAATAAGACAATCAGCTTGCTTTGCTCGTTCTAAATTAAGAGTGTGTTTCAACCCTCGAAATACCTTATGGTGGTGGCGACAAAATCCAAATATTGTGCTTAACGCCAACATCATTGTTATTTGTTGCGAATTTGCCACAAGCAATTTTCTTTTGGCATAACTTCGTTATATCTTATGTTACGTTTAATAATAACACCATTTGTTAAATCTAACATAGCAACTGCATCTGCGGCTTCACCTCGCGGTGTTATACCAAGATTATTACACGCTTGCGTCAGCGATTTTCTCGTAGTGTTTGCATCTGCCGCTGCACCTGGTGGATCAATACCAAATACTGTAGCATTTGCTATAAGAAAATGTGTAACGATCACTAAATCTGCAGTAGCGACAGCACCGTGTGTAAGAGCACCATCTGAAATAAATTCGCCCGAAGGAGCCAAACCATTTCCAGTATTCTTGATCCACATCATATTTATTGCGATTGATCTCGAATAATCATCGCTCAAAGAAACAATGTTTAATATTCTACTCGCAACTGGCAACCACGTTGAAATATCCTCCACAGTTTGATTTGCTAGTTGATATCGTGCACTTTTAAACAAACTCCAGCCATTGTTTACAAGTGCAACTTCTGTGTCAGCAGCAATATCACTATCAGCAGCGATTAATATTCTACCACGAACCTCCAGCATCGCCTTATGCGACAATAAAAACACATCTTCATCCCATGTATTAAAGTTCGTTGACCAATTTTATTTGGTTCGTTCGAGTTTTCGTCGAGATATTCGACATACTCGAATTCTGTTGCTGTATTGTCGACATCATATCCTTAACCAAGATCAAGATAATTTTTAGCTTACATTTTTTTTTTATTTTATAATCTCCACACAAAATTACTAGATATGAGGGAAATCTAATTTGGTCTTGTTTTATTTACTAGCTTATGTATTATCTCTTCACCACGTGGTGATAGTAATTTTTTTTGTTGTAGCTATCATAGCTCGTTCTGTTTCTTTTTTTCGTGCAATATCTGATATTGCTTCTTTTACTTACGCCGACTAAGGCGTTGGCGTTGGCGTTGGCAACACCATGGGTGTTGGAGGTGGGTTTGAATTTCCTCTAATTTTATCACCAATCTTTAGTACGACCGCGATGCCGGCCGCAAATGCGGCGCCTGCCGCAAAAGCTTTACCCACGTCAATTGCAATTGGTGCTACTTTACTAATTCCCGCTAAAATTTCATCAACTTTTGCAAATATATTTCCAAAAAAAATCCATCTACAACTGTTCTTCGATAAATTTTTCTTTGTCTCATCTTGTTATTCAATATTTGCCTTACAAAATTGACTTAACACAACGACTACGCAACGTGTAGGTGTAAGTGATACGTGACAATTTCATTGTTAAGATCTCGTTGTCGCCCGATTGATCTGTTAGTTGCATTGTTATGTTCGTTATTTGGTTTTCTGGATTAATCGGATAATATATCATTTGTCGAGGAGTAATTTGCGTTAGAGATCCCGGCGGAACATCCGGTGAAAAACTATAGATGGTTTGACCTTTACTTCCAAACGCTAAATAAGATCCTGATGCGAAGGAACAATTGATTAAAATTGTGTTAACTTCTGTTATGTTAACCGGAACATCCCCATCGTATGAAATAGTCTGTTCTGCAACACTGTTGTATTGTTGGTTTTTAAATCATCTAGCAGCGACGCAATACTAGTCGCCGGTGAACAGTCGATTATAAAATTATTTTTAACGTGATTCTAGCCCGTAGCGTATTATAGTTTGGAGTTAACTCAAAATTATTTTCGACGCCCCCATATCTTGTTATTAGTTTTTTTTTTTAATCGTTTTATTAAGATCAGTCTTCTTGTGGTATTTTAACTGATAACCACGCCCCAGGATTAAATGTAATGTCGTCGTTGACGTTTGTTTTCACATTTGCCAAAGAATGCCATACTGTGGCAGAAAACAATCATTTTTCGTATTGTCTGCCAGGATCTAGTATTATTGGTGGATTATAGTAGACGGAAAAGGTTGCGCTGTCACTCGTTGTTTGTGACGAATCGAGTAATAATGTTGTCAATGTTAGTGACATTTTTTAAATTTTTGTATGTTCTATAATATTTTACGTGATAAGATCGCAATGTAAAATTTCGTATTCGTCTGATGATAACAGTCCACTCGATCGAGGATGATCTAATAAATCAATAATTTCGTTGTCGATTTCTGCGCTTTCATTTCCAGCTTCTTTTGATGATAACAACAGTCGGTCAACCATTTCTGCTGTTTATGTAAAAATTGTCATACCTGATCCAGTTGTTTCTTTTTCCTCTGGTAATCTTTTATCACGTTCACTATCGTACTTATCAAAAAGTCTTTTAAAAGACCATGATTTATTAGAACCTCCTAGTTTATGTCGATACTGCATTGCTGTAAAGCAATAACTCCTTCTCTTATAATATTAAATGCTGATAAAAAAGATTTTTTCTCTTTTAAATCTTTTATTTTTTATCAGCATCTAAACCATCACCTATAATTACTCGTACATTTTCTCTTAAATCGTTATATTTTTCTACTGGCCAATTTCAAATATTACGAATATCTTTGATTTTATATTTATCAATAAGATTGTTATATTTCTCATCTAATATTTCATTACGCGCATTTTTTCTATAAAATCTTATCTTATTTTCAATAGGCATTATTTCTATGGTAGCTTCAGTTATTCTTTTTTGTTCCTCAGATAATTCCTTAGTTCGCTCTGACACATCTTCTATTAACTTCTTTAACTCAGCAGGATTAACCGTTAATCTTGTTATTGCATGCTGAAGCATAAGAGGGTTGTTTATCAATCTATCAAATTCAGCTTGTCGTTCAACAGGATCAGCAATGTTTCTCACAAGTTCCTCTGCAATTTTTTTGTTTCTTCTTTTGATCTTTCTCATAGTAAACCTAAAAATCCTTTTTCTTGTACTTTTTTAGTTCTTCTGGAGATAATGTTGGTGTTTCTGGTTGTTTTCCAAGTACTGCATCGGTAACTGGCCTAAAAAGCCTGGCAGTTTCTTCTGCGGCAGCTACTTGTCCACGCCGCGCTTCTTCCACCTTTTCTTTAAAACATCTTGAGATTCAGAATTTTTTTTAGTAATTCAACTTTTTGACGATAATCCATTGTTATTTTCTATACGATTTACAAAATTCACCTTGAGAAATTTATCGATACAACAACGAAACATCTTTGATGGATCACGCGCTAGTTTATCAAATAAAAAGAAATTATATTTGTCTTAATTGTTCTGTGATATAATTCAATAAACTTATCTTCTGTCACATCACCGCATTGCTTGCTTGCAATATTTCTTACATCAACATTATCTAGTCCAGGAAACAGTATAAAACATCCCGTATTTCGCTGAATAAATATGTCGACGTTATAGAACCCCTGCGCAAGACAAACTGAATTACATTTTTTTTTTTTTTTACGTGACAACGAAAAGAAAAATTTAATCTTATTCATCTCCTCATTGTTTAGCGGGATATCGTCAAATATAATTATTTTATGCTCGGACGAATCAAGTTCATTCACGGGAACTAAATCTTCCGGTTGCTTGATTAAAAATATATTTTCGCCAGCGCCAAGATCATCGTGAAGTTTATAGTTGTACTCGCTCAATAGTTCATATTTGTCCTGTTTTTGGATTAATTGTGTAGATGTACACCCTATCGTAGTTAAAGTTATCGTTCAGTAAAAGATTCAACAACAGATTTGTTTTACCGGATCCTGTACGAACAACAATAAGATAATGACAATATGGAAGTTCGTTGTTGTGTTTATGTTTGATTAATCGTTCGGTATCAAAATTTAATATCGATGACTTTGTCATTATTGTTATATAATTTTATGTTATATATTTTACATAATATGAGTTATTACACAAAGTTTGGAACATCACCCACAGGATTATTTTCCGCTGACGAACCAACAATAACTGATACATCAGCTTTTGTCAAGAAAACCGGTGAGATAATGCAGGCAATTTATTGATGTCAAATCAACGAGTATTTGGTTTAGAAGTAGATTATCCACTACCAAAGGTTGATCTTACTCAAGCGGTAAGTTGCTCACAGCTAAAAACGATCGACATTAACAAACTAATATTGACAGGAGGAAAGTTAAACGGTAACTTTGATATGTCAGGGAAAAAAATAATAAATTTGGAGACCGCGTATCTACCAGCACACTTAAATCAAACCCAAGTGGTAAGTTATTTGCAGTTGAAGTATGTGGATGGCAACAAGCTTGATAAAACTGGTGGAACGGTTGCCGGTGATATTAATGTCAGGTAAAAAAAAATATTGGGCTGGAAACTGCATATCCACCAACAAACGTTGATAATAAACAAGCGGTGAGTTATGCTGGGCTAAAATCCGTTGACGATAACAAGCTTAATAAGGCCAGCGACACAATTACTGGTAATTTAATAATGAGCGACAACTAAAAAATTACAGGGCTTTCAATAAATTCGCCACCAGTTAATGATACTGATGCTATTAGTTATGTTCAGTTAAAAGGAGCACTCACTCCGTATTTAAAACTATCTGGTATTTAAAACTATCAGGCAACATAAATATGAGAGCCAACAAAATAACAACATATGTTCGAATTAACCCTAATGATCTAACAAATAATGCGTATGTTTATAGTTTATCTGGTGGTGTTAAACGAACCAAAAGCAATGTTGGGTATATTCCAACACTTTTGAAGGCATCTGATAACCGAGCTGGGTTTGAGATAAGCGCATCAGCACATTATCCTGAAAATTATCCTCATCACGCTTTCGCTGTTGATTATAGACAAGAATGGACGACCAACGGAGAAACCAAAGATGTTTGGATTAAAATAAAATGTCCCTTTGCAGTTGCTATTTGGGTTTGCGGAATTTTGGAGAAAAAACCCATAAAAATTTGAAATATATCAAGTCATGGAGGGAACCAGTTGAAAATAACTTAACCGCTATTGGACAGGGCAGTTTTGAAAGAGCTATCAAAATCCATAGCTACCAAAAGAGATTGATAATTAAAGCAAAGAATATTTTACTTGTACATTAACCGATCAGATAAAGATGAAATACTTATAGACAAGAATGGACGATCAACGGAGACTTTTGGATTAAAATCAAATGCCCCTTTGTAGTTGCTATTTGGCAATTTTATTTGCGCGGTCGATTAAATTTTAGTGTTTGGCGAATTTATGATTGGCGATTGGAAGGATCAAACGATGATATTAACTGGGTAACATTGTATAGTACAGCAAACACATATTTTTGAACAACACAATACTTTACAATTCCAACTGTGAATAATGTTAACAAGACTTTTATTTTCGAATTTATGTTGTTACTGCTGAAGATCCGTTTCCAGGATTGACAGCATTTCAAATATACACATTCGATGATCAGGTATGATCAGATTTAATCTAACGTTCTAAAATAATGTCTGAATCAGCAATTATAACCGTTGCAAGAGAATTTCACGATAAAAATTTTAATAAAAGATGTTTCTACAACAGATGTTGACGACAGATCACAAGCGGCAAATAAAATGCAAGATATGAAATATATAAGCATTGATTTAAAAAAAGTTCAATATTTTCCGAAAGTGAAGGTAATTTTGTTCGCGTTATGCATATGCGAGGATCACAACTAGTAGAAGCAATAAGAAACTTTGATATCACAAATAGATACTGTCATCCTGATGATTGTCTAGAAGAACAGAAACCCTGCTAAAAAAAAAATATTGCTTGAGCTTAAGAAGGAAAAATATATTTGATAATACAATCGGACCTAATAAAAGCACGAGCTTATGGTGGAAGAGCGCAGGAAGAAACCGAATAAACGACAATCATAATCGTCTCGACAAACTAGCGGACGCTAAATAATAAAATTAAAAAGAAACAAAAATTTGCACAATAGTTTCTTAAAAAGGAGAAATTATTAAGCATCTCGGTATGTACTACCACGACAAAGAAACCCTAGATAAAATCGCTAGGATATTAATCGCTAGGATATTAACAGATACGGAGTTGATAAATAAAGCCTACTTAAACGCAATTTCACAATGATATATGAAAATTTTAATTTTGATCCGATTGTTATTAACAAATCTCTAGCAATAATCAAAAATCTTGACAAGGAAATTAATAATTTCAATGATGCTGAGCGAGAAAAGTTTTTTGAAGAAGTCGAATCAGCAAGTTTTGAAAAAAATATTCTTACTATGACATAAGTGACGAAGATGATGTTCCACTTCCATCTCTCCAACGCTCTAGACAATTGTCAGTACGAAATTATTACACTGAAATTGAGAAAATATTCACGCAACCATACGAAAAATTATTGTTAACAGTAAATTCTATTCTTAGTCCTTTTAAAGTTGATATAGAAAAAAATCCGAAGATTAATGCTAATAAATTTTGTAGTCGCATTCGCAATTATCAGACAATATCTTGTTCTCAAAAATTTTACGTTGAATCAAATAAGCTTGGGTACTCAATTTTATTGATGAAACAGAAAGAGAATACGATAATTTGATAAATAAAACAGATTTGTACGATTGTCAAGTAAAAAACAAATTCAATTCCTACGATTGGTTAAAGAAAAATGAAGTATTAACAGATGAACGGTATAAAGATATTTCGTCGGATATTTATGACAAGTATAGAGATTTTTTAGCACATACTAACAATTATAAGTTCCGTGGATTTCTTGATTTTATTGTTGGTACTAGAACTTTTGACACTGTATAAAAATTGTAAACAAATATTGTATAATGAAAAAACAGATCATCGATATCAGTCATATTTCAGAGGAAATTCCAAAACAAGATATGGACGCATTAATACAATATTACAAATTTTATCATGGAAACCTTTGGTGTGCAAAACAGTGTTACAAATACTATAGCAAAATACTTCGGTTAATATTATATTTACCACTGCTAATGATTGGCTCTGGTATAATTTCGAGGGGAGCATTATTAAGCCCGTTGTTGTTAACAATATCCGGTGTTTGTGTTTCTCTTGCAACAGCGTGTAAAAAAATCGAGCCTCGACTTGAGACAAACAAAATGCTTGTAAAACAGCAAGTATCACTTATAAAAAATTACTTGATCAGATACGATCTTATTTGCGAGGTGTAAAATATTATATGGACGATTTGATACGCGAGTTTCGTATTATTGACAGTATGTTAACAGATATTCTACCAATGAGAGTTAGCAGGTATGAAAATATTATCAAAAAGGTATGGTGATGATAGGGTATGAAATTTATCTAAACTTTAGAAATTATCTGACAAATAAAATTTTATCTAAACATTAGAAATAAAATAATCTCAAACAGCGGCTTTGCCGCCAACCTGATGGGCGTGGTCGGGGGTGGTCTGAAAAATGTGTTTTTGTATTTGTTTGGAGAGGATGGGCGTCCTGTGTGGTCGGGGGTGGTCTGAAAAATGTGTCTTTTATTTGTTTGGAGAGGATGGGGGTCCTGAACAGGAGAGATGGGGTCAATGAGCCAGAAACCTCCTTTGAGCCTACTACTATGTTCTGAGGATGTTTGACTGAGTTCAAGATTATGAGTTATTTCCTATGCTCTTGTGATAATATTAGTCTGCAAATGTGTTTATTGTTGTGTTTAGACAGGGCCGGTCTTAGTCCGATTGGACAGATTTGGTCCAATCGGGCCCCGCGCTCACAGAAGCCCAGCTCTTTAGTAACTTTTAAAATTATATCTATTGCGAGAAAGTAACTTTAAAGCGATGAAAGAAAATTTTATGTTTAATATCATATAAAACTTGTTTAAAAGTTTATTTCCAAATGCCGTGCTCACAGGGGGCACCGCGCCTAAATCGAGGGGCCCCGACAAAATGATCGACATCGGGCCCCGCGTTTGCTAAGGCCGTTACTGTGTTTAGATATAATGTTAGAAGAAACATTTGTTTGGATTCTTCACTGGAATTAATCCTAAAAAGTTCTACACAAGTCCAAACAGATCGAGTGTTCTGAATGAATTTCAGGTCCTCGAATATGCTGATGTGCCAACAGTCTTGATATATCACAATGGCATTGTCCAGAACTCCTTTGTAGACATGTACATTAACCCCAGGATATTTTAGTCCGGAATCAATGAGCACTTTGTAGAAACAGTAAAAAAGGTTAAAAAAGATTCGTCTCTAATTAAATCTTTACAAACCTGAAATTAAAGATAAGAATAACTAATTTTGATGAAAACAACCTTAGACAAAAAACCAAGACACAAATAAATGACCAGGATGTGGGTCATTTTCCCTTCAAATTCATGCGTTTAAACAGCTACCACTTTCACAATTGATCCACCATTAATAATGAATATACGGCCACTTCACAGTCCACTATTTAATTAGAAATTGATTTTACCAGACTAGTTGCTAAAAGGTGGAGTAACTCTCATCACTAGACAATGAAAGGAAATGCAATGTTTGTAAAAAAATGTTCTTCAAGAGACTAAAAATCGTTAGGTGGTGGTGCCAGAACCTGTATAGGTATGAGAAAAAGAAACAAAGAAGCATACGAACTTTTAAATTGGTTACATGCAAATATGGAAGGAAATACTGTAGAGCTGATTTGGGTATTTCTGCAGCTGGATTGTGTGTATCGGTAATTGTTACTGGCATAGTTGTTCCACTAACCTTCATCAGAGTTAAAGTAACCGATTTGATATTATTTTGTTTCTATGGTTTTAAACTATGTAACAGACAGAAGCAAAACCAACACTCCCCATTCATCACAGGTGGTAAATTTTATTCTTAGGCATTGCAATATATCCGATGATCTCAAAGAACAAGATATTCACCTACAACCATGGCAATAGTGAGATAATTACTGTTCAAAATCCATTTTGGTGCTGCAGCCTTGAAATGTATATGAATAAAAATCAAAGACAGAGTGACTGAAAATGGCTACAATGGAAAAGTATCAATGTCGAATATTTGAAGCACAGCGCAAAATTCTAAATCACTCCAAACAACAATTACAAAGTCTAATCACGAAATCCAATAATAAGTTGTTAGGATTCCTTAGCAAACGTTTGTCATTTATAAATGAATCAATTAAATCTGATAGGGTTTGCGGGATTTTGGAGAAAAAAAACCCCAAAACTTTGAAATATATCAAGTCATGGAGGGAACCAGTTGAAAATAACTGCTATTGGACAGGGCAGTTTTGAAAGAGCTATCAAAATCCATAGCTACCAAAAGAGATTGATAATTAAAGCAAAGAATATTTTACTTGTACATTAACTGATCAGAAAAAGATGAAATACTTATCCACTGCGGCCTATATGAAACGTGTTGGCACTTGTAAAGTATCCACTGAACTGTTCATACATATTTGAAATATGAAATCTTCGAAGAAAATGATACGTATTATCATGACTATACCCATTGATTTGCTATGATAACCTAAAGGGATGTTGCATGGGATATTTAAGCACTAGTAGCTTCATTGTGAACATGACGACAACAGTGTATATTTGTTTTATGGAAAAAAAACTTTTAATGTATATGGATGGTAGGGTCGGCGTATGTAACGAATATACCGTATATGCGTTATAAAGGACGTTAGATCCAACATTTTCATTGTTCGTGCAACCTCAAATGACGATTCATATGGAACATAAGTTTACGATTATTCAATAGTAAAGACTATTGTATATTTTGCAGCTCCTATGTAATGTTTCACATGAATGCTGTGTTGTTTTCCCTGCTGATTTCTGTCCTTCCGTCATGACTAGCTAGTTGTATCAGTCATCTGCACAGTTACATACACTTTGTGTATAGACCAAACACAATTTTTTTCTACCTTTCTTATCATTCAGTGAAAACAAACTATTGTAAGCGGGAAGTTCTGTATCACTAGCTGTTCCTTTTTGAATTAGTTGTTTTAGTAACAAGAAGATGTACTAACTACCTATAACTTTTAGAAGGTAACGGTAACTTCAACTGCTGCAGAAAATATTACATTAGACAGACAGTGACTGCGTAGTTTTCATGATTGACAAACATACTTAAGGGTATATAAGTAGTTAATGGGGGATATCATAGCCTCACGAAGACCTCTATGTCAAAATCAGGAGGTTGTACTATAGCCTCAAACGATATAGCCTTACGTAGACTTCTTTGTTACAACTGGGGGTTTTACTATAGTCTCAAATAGATAATGGATCAGAGTGGGTTTGTCTAGCCTCAAGGGGAATGGAACAGGGTAGGCCAGTCTAGGGTCAAGGGAAATGGAACAGGGTGGGCCTGTCTAGGGTCAAGGGTTGTATAGGGACAAGCAAAACACAACACAGACATAGACATACACATACATAGACACATACACAAACAAACAAAACAGGGCAAAGAGTATATATTTTCTAGTCGAGTGAGAAATGGTGAAACTCTAGTATCTATTGAGAGCATCATCTTGTAATAAAATCCTATAGTAAAAAACACCTAATATCTATTTTTAACATAATTTGTGGTAAATCCTATTGAAAAACCAACTATCTATTTATAGTCTTATTTTGTAGGAAAGTACTATGGATAAACCTAATATTTATTTATAGCTATACAACTTGTGGAAATTCCTATGGAAAAACCCAAGCATATTTATAGTCTCAAAATTTCTAGCCTCACTGATGTCACTGTACTGGACACTGGGGAGAAAATGGCAACAGTGTTGCAAGTAACTGACTTCGGTTGGGCGGCTACTAAGTAATAGTGTTGAAAGTGGCTGACCTGAATTCGCGTTACTCTAGGTAGGTAGGTGAAATGAATTTGATAGGGCAAAGGGAGTTTTATAGGGACAAACAAAGACCAACACACACACACACGCACGCACACACACACAGACGCATACTCTAAACGTCATGTGTTAGATTAGAATGTAAACGAAGAAGATGAAATTTCACAAAATAGAATATGTCTTACACCACAAAAAATACTATCCATCACATCGACTATACCATTTAGCACCACATAAACACACTATCGCAAAAGACTTGCGTTTTAGCTTAGAATGTAAACGAAGAAGTTGAAATTTCACAAAAAAGGCTATCCCTTACATCACAAAAATACTATCCATCAAACCACTATGCTATCCAGCATATCATACTATCCGAAATGCTGTGTGTTCGCTTAGAATGTCAGAGAAGGGGATGAAATCTAAAAAAAATATAGTATCCCTTACACCACAGAAACACTATCCATCACACTACTATATCATCCAAAACCCCTGTTATGCTCAACATACTATACACACTATCACAAGCGAACATTTTTAGCTTAGAGTTTAAGAGAAGAAGCTGAAATCCCACAAAAAATACTTTCACATACCTTATATACCATCCAAAATCCCATTATGCATGCTTTCCAAAATGCCATTTGTTATCTTAGAATGTAAAAGAAGGAGAAGAAATCTCACAACATAATATCCAAAACATCACTTATACATTCCCTTACCCCTTACACACACACACACACACACACACACACACACACACACACACACACACACACACACACACACACACAACACCTTGTATTAGCTTAGAATAATAGAGAAAGAGATGAAAGCAAACAAAACATTCACACCTCATATACCATCCAAAATCCCATAAAATGCTATCCATTACACCATCTACACCATCTCTCACCTAATCATTCAAAAAGTCCTGTGTTAGCTTAGAGTTTCAGAGAAGGCAATGAAATCTCGCAAAATATAATATCACTTAAACCACAAAAATACTATCCATCACACCAGCTGTTCCATCCATGGTCACATTTTAGACTGGATTCTTTATAGACCTGATGCTAATATTCTACAGTCCTCCCTGGTGTCCCACGAACTTGCATCAGATCACCTCTGCTGTATATGACATCTTGACGTATCAGTCCCTAACCCTCCACCTTCATTTGCTACTAAGAGAAACCTCCGTATGATAAACAGAACCAAACTAATGCATGACATCCAAGCAAACATAACAAATAGCTTACCTCCTACAGCAGAACAACTTGATAACTCCCTGCGTTCATTGCTTGACAAACATGCCCCAGCAACCAAGTGCAAAGTATCAATTCAAAAGTGTTCTCCGTGGTATAGCAGTGTTAGGGACCAGCTACGCACTGCTAAAAGAGACCGCCGTAAAGCTGAGAGGCTTTGGCTTTCCACCAGACTCATTATTCATAAGCAAATCTATGAAGCCGCTAAGAAGAATGTCACAAATATAGTCCATGCAGCGAAATCAGCCCACTACAGTACTAAGATCACGGAAAGTTCCAGCTGCAAAGAGCTATTCGAGATTACTAACAAGCTAATGTCAAGGAACAAATGTACACCACTTCCAACTACCTTCTCTCTAGTCGACCTTCCGGACCTGTTTGCAAATTTCTTCCGTGACAAAGTACAAACCATCAGAGATAAACTTCACAACACACAATTTCATCTGACTCGTCGTTACCATACAGTTGCGATACAGAATTTTAGCGGCAACCGTTAGCAACATTTGAACCTGTCTCTATGGATTTAATACGTACAATCGTGATGAAGAGTGCACCAAAGTCATGTGAATGTGATCCGATTCCGACATCACTGCTGCTAGAGTGCTTGGATCCAATATTGCCTTCACTAACTGATGTTATTAATACCTCTCTTTCATCTGGGGAATTTCCATCATTTTTCAAAACTGCCATTGTAAAGCCTCTGCTGAAGAAACCAACACTCGACCATAACGATTTAAGGAACTACCGCCCAGTTTCTAATCTCCCATTCATGTCAAAAATCTTAGAAAAAGTTGGTCTATCCCAACTTGTATCTCATCTGAATTCAAACAGTCTTTTTAGCAATGTACAGTCTACATATCACCCTTGCCACAGTACTGAAACTACTATTCTGAAAGTAGTTAATGACCTTCTCTCTGCTTTGGATAGCGGAAAGATTACAGTCCTCACTCTCCTTGACTTGTCTGCAGCATTTGACACAATAGACCATGATATATTACTTCCCCGTCTCCAGCATGTATTTGGCATTCACGATGCAGCCTTACTATGGTTCAAGTCCTACTTGGTCAACAGGACACAAATTGTGTCCGCAAATGGAAAACACTTCAGCCCAGTTGATCTATGTTGTGGTGTTCCACAGAGGTCTCTTCTTGGACCTGTTCTCTTCATTCTATACACTGAGCCACTCTCAAGCGTGATAGATCATCATCCAGTGTCTCACCAATTGTATGCCGATGCCACCCAAATATACAAATCTAGTCACCCAACTGAAGTTGAAGCTACCATCCAAGGCGTAGAGAGATGCATTTCCGATGTGAAATCATGGATGACATGTAACAAGCTGTAGATGAATGATGATAAAACTGAAGCCATTCTGATTACAACACAAAGACTTTCTCATTCACATCCTTTACCTCAGACAATAAATATCAGCAACACCAACATTAAATTCACAGTCAGTACGAAACCTAGGTGTTACTCTCGACAGAATTCTCTCATTGCACCAACATGACATGAATATATGCGTGGCCGAATATCTTGAGCTGAGACGCATCAGCTCCATTCGCAAGTATCTTTCAGTTGATGCCACTAAAACACTTGTGTGTTCCTTAGTACTTTCAAGACTGGACTATTGTAACTCAATTCTGTCTGGTTCGTCTCAATATCTACTCCAGAAACTTCAAAAGTTCAAAACACAGCTTCTCGGATCATCCTTAGAGTACCACGATCAGAGCACACCTCTCCCCTGCTCTCTACCCTACACTGGCTATCCATACGATCCAGAATTAAACACAAAATTTGTTCTCTGTGCTACGTTTCACTGACGGGCTCCAGTCCAACATACCTATCTGACCTCACCCATGTGTACACACCAGCAAGATACTTACGCTCCTCTTCTGACACTCGTATTCTCATTATTCTCACTATGAAAATGAAATCATATGGACAACGTTCTTTTGCACACCAGGGCCCACAACGTGGAACGAATTGCCCACCGAACTTAGACACAAAGACACAGTGATCTCATTCAAGAGAGCTCTTAAAACTCACCTATTTCAACTGCAAGAACAGACTTAAAGACCTAATAATGTTTCCTGACCTGAAATATTTACAGCATGTTTTTCTGTTTTCTAATTTCGTGGTGTTTGTTTTTCTTTTTGTAATCATATCATTATATATGTTTTTTAGGTGTTGTTAAATGTTGTAAAGCTCTTAGAGCTTCTAAAGATTAGGCGCTATACAGAGTCCTCATTATTATTATTATTATTATTATTATTATTATTATTATAATTATCCAGCATATCATACTCACTATCTAAAATGCCATATTACACCACTATATTATCCAAAATCCTTATTCAATTCAACATCCCATACACACTCTTACAAGCGGCCGTTTTTAGCTTAAAGTTTAAGAGAAGAAGATGAAATCCCACAAAAAATACTTTCACAGACCTTATATACCATCCCTTTCCGCACACACTATCCCAAAAAGTTGTCTGTTGACTCAGAGTGCAAGAGAAGGAGATAAAAGAAACAAAACATTCTATCCATCTTACCATAAAAATACTATCCATTACACCATCTATACAATCCATCACCCCAAAAAACTACCCCAAACCGCCCTTTGTTAGCTTAAAGTGTAAGAGAAGGATATAAAATCTT
>JAECUM010041152.1:0-19871 GCA_016617855.1 Megalonaias nervosa
TAACAGCCCCCTCCCCCATGCCCTCTATCTTCTCATTTTTGATATCTAGCCAGGATTGCATCCCCTTCTTAACTTTTCAGAGGTCCCTTCATAACTTAACGCTCTAGCTTATTCTGTGGTTGGTGTTTTGGGATCTGTTATGTGCAAGTTATTGAGTGAACAGTGTATTTTTATTCTCTAGCTTATACCGTGAGTTGGTGTTTTGGGATCTGTTGTGTGCAAGTTATTGAGTGAGAAGTGTATTTTTATTCTCTAGCTTATACTGTGAGTTGGTGTTTTGGGATCTGTTGTGTGCAAGTTATTGAGTGAACGGTGTATTATTATTCTCTAGCTTATACCGTGAGTTGGTGTTTTGGGATCTGTTGTGTGCAAGTTATTGAGTGAGAAGTGTATTTTTATTCTCTAGCTTATACTGTGAGTTGGTGTTTTGGGATCTGTTGTGTGCAAGTTATTGAGTGAACGGTGTATTATTATTCTCTAGCTTATACCGTGAGTTGGTGTTTTGGGATCTGTTGTGTGCAAGTTATTGAGTGAGAAGTGTATTTTTATTCTCTAGCTTATACTGTGATTTGTGTGTGTGTGATTTGGACTTTTAAAGTAGCGTTAAAAAATTTTCAGTCATATCACTATGATGTCTGCAGTGTGGCAGTTTATAATGATGTCTAGCACTGGGGCATCATGCCGCATATGTAGCATTATGTCCCACCCAGTCACATTATTCTCACAACAGGTCGACCAGTCCTAATACTAACCTCTTAATACTGAGTGCCTAGCCTTGCAGCTCTTGGTACCATTTTTACAAGTCTTTGGTATGACATGGCCGGTGTTTGAAACCGTGGCCTCCCGCATCCAAGGCAGACACTCTAAACACAAGGCCAGCGGAGTGGTTCTGTGAGTTCATGTTTTGGAATCTGATGTTTACAAGTTATCAAGTTTATTTTGATTTGCTAACTTATACTTCAGTTGGTGTTATTCTCAAGCTTCTGCTGAATACATATGAATTTAAAGACAGACTATTAGTACTGATGATGACACTTTCATAAACTGATGATACATTGATGATACATTGATGATACATTGATGATACATTCATGATACATTGATGATACTGATATATTAATACATTATAGTTAGGTTGACTATGTTACTAAGCTGTGTGGTCACATATATTTTATGGCAATGAAATTAAACTCCATTTCACATTGAAATTCACCAGTGTGTTCTAAGGGTAACTATATAAGAAAAGAGCTAAAAACATCTGCTTAAATTCTTCCATGCAATCATTCACTTATTCATTATTAAATATTCCATTACTTGTTATATATTTGTTTAAATTTTGTTTATTTATCTTTTATCAGAGAATTTTCTTTATTTTCATTTATTTTTTGTTGTTCTCTCATTGTGATTTAAAATCATGAGGATTTATCTCTATTATAAATATTGTCAAAAAATATAATCTGGTTCATTTTGCATGCAATTTGTTTCATGAAAAATTCCTGGGTTTAAATTTCATACTGTCACATTGTTTTGGTTTCTTTATTGTACATTAATACTTTCTGAGTCACAGAATATTTCATTGTTCACTTTAAATTAAAATATGGTTTAGGTCACTGAAAAAAACAATGTCATACCAGAGTACTGTTTGTTACGAGACCACAAATAATACCAAGAGGACCAAGTGGGCCTGATATCACTTGGCTGAAATAACTTATGAGCTCACCTTTTAACAAAGCATGTTTATGTGGCTTTGTAAAAACAAACTTCTGTGTACACTATCCCCCAACCATTACATCATGCCTATTTTAATTACTTTAATAAAGTTCTTTTCAAAGGTAAAGGCATAAATAATATGCAAAAGTCTCCCTCATAACTGAACTTATACAAAATTAGATAAGAAATGTAATTTTTATAGGTGGGGGAATAAAACTAATTTTAATTCTGTGATACTCACCTGTTATTACTGCGCTGCTTTTTCTTTTTGAGGAATCAAAGTCCCCAGTCCAAAACTAATTATTCCCTCCTTCAATTAGTCTGACTCCTTATTCTCAGCCAATATGTCTGACTTGGACCTAGATTACAGCATATCAGAGTGAGGTAGTAGGAGGAGGAAATCTTTGCAACAGTTCCAGGTTTAGTTTACCACACTCATATTTTAATACAATCATATACATTACCTGCTGCAATTACACTGCTGAATTTACCATTTAGAGAGGAGGCTGATGGCTCAACAAATCTGGTATTTACCCTTTCAGTACAAATGATCACTATAGGACCCGATGAAAAATGCCTTCACTATGATGCAAAATAGATCAAAGGTAAATGGATGTGAAGGTAGTGTGAGACCAAAAGGCAGCAAGTCTCATAACACCTTCCAAAGCGAAGTGATTAACTTTGTGAGTTTTAATTCTCATGAAAGTAAGGTCACTTTTGGTGAGGGACTGATAAGCTCTCTTGATAGTGAGAACAATCCACCTGTATGTAGCGACTGCTTAAATATGGAAGGCATACCTGCCATGACATGCCACGTCACACAAAAAACAAACTCTCATACCCCTTTCATGTTTTGAAAAACATGATTCTTAGGAATATCAGCTGTAAAATATTTTCAACAACAAGAAAAAAAAAACATCTCCTGAACATTGTGACATAATAATATGCTTGTAATCAGTATTTATGATTCCAGTAAAAAGTCCCACTCAAAGCTTGGCTAAACCTAACCTTGGGTAATACAGCTGACATAAAGGTAATTAAAAGGTAAAGTGGTCTGAGATAAACAACCACCTTTCTGATATTACTTAATTGGATGACAATAGCTAGGCCTGCTAGGGTTACATGTTGAGTCAAATTCTGCTGTGGGAGAATCCATTTTACTAATTTATATAGGTAATGAACCAAAGACGAACAACCCAATCTGTCCAGTTACTGTATTTGCTGTACATATTGGGACATGATAAAATAAATTTTTTTTCCTGTCCCAGAAGTTATGGTGAAACTTTTTTCACCTAGGTCATATGTCTCAAGATTTAAGAAACGAAATAAATTTGTATTGAATTTGTGTCCACCCCCCATTGCATGTTGCAATAAAATAGATAAACAAAATGTTCATTTGATAATAAAAAGAAAGAACTAACCTTGTATTGTTATCATTCATTTCCTTTTTTTCATCATCAGCATCAAAGAATAAAATATATCCAGGAACTCCATATATGTAGTGTAGGCTTCCATCTTGTAGTGTGTATTGCTTATGTGCAATAACACACAACACATTGTTAACTGACATGAACATTGAAAAACAAATTGTGGTTTGAATATGTTATCCGACTGAAAACTGGATCCAACAAAATTGCAAACAAGATGGAAATAATCAACTGATGTCTTGAAGACAACTGTCATTCATGTATGACATGGTGTTAGGTGCAAAATAACAAAGACTGAATTATATCCAGGTCAACTATATGACAGTATCTCACAAATAAAATTCATTATTTGAAAACACGTTCACTTGAATGCAAGTGACATTCTTTTCGCTAGCACAGGCTACAAAAGTATAATTAAAGCAAGTTACTGCTGTGTATACTATTTACCCACAAACATTAATGCCCGTTTGTATTAATTATGACTACAGATGCCTGGGTGGTGAATAAACAAAACTGGCAGTGAGCAGTAAACTCATTGTTTGAACTTACCGACAGGACATCAAAGATAAAGGTTATTTTTATTGCAAGCAAGCCAACCTTGGAAGCTGACTTTGGATACTTTGAAGCCGGTTTTTCTTTTTTTTAAAGGATATCAATACAAGGTAATTTTATTGCATGCCAACCTTGGAAGCTGACTTTGGGTTCTTTTAAGTGTGCTGAATTTTTATTTTTTTTTTAATATACAAAGACAACTGAGATACGGAAGTTAACTTTGGTTCCTTTTCATCTGTATTCATGGGAATTTTGAAAATAAATTGAAAAAATGGAACAAATTTTAAAGTGACACAATATAGTGCTTCATGCATGGACATTGATGACCCAGTGTTGTCCAGAAGATTTGGGGAAAATACAATTATTTGATGAATTTGTGAAGGCCAGAAGAGAAGCAGATGATTTTGCACACAGTAAGATCATTAACATCGATGAAATTCTAGTGTACTTCAATCTCATTCCTGGATGGATTGATGATAAGATGGGAGTCAAAAGTGTGAGAATTAGCATGACTGGTGCAGATGTGAAAAAAAATCTAACTTTAATCCTTGCAGTTCCTATTTCAGGTGATGTGTTGCCTCTAACGATGATTTTTCACAGTGTGAGAAAGCTAAAAACAAATATTCATGCACCGAAAGAATGGATTGCATGTGTGCAGGAGAAGGGTTGTGTTGATGAGATGCTGCTGCAGTGGAATAAAGAGTTTTAGCTCAAGTACACAGTTTTATATTTTTTTAAAATAAAATTTCAGTTGGAGTGCATTTTCTGACATGTAATTTTTAAATGATTTAAAAGATGTCCCACAACTTACAACAAAAAAAATGATGTGTCCCAGAACAGACAGTGCACAAAAAATTACTTTTAAAATTAATTAAAGGTGTCCCAACAAATATGATGTCCCAACACATATGGTAAATACAGTAAGAACACTAAATTGACATGGTGGTTAACAGATGCTATTACACATCATTGCACTGAATAAGAAACTTGAAGCCAACTTTAATAAAGTTTGTGAACAGCTGCATTTTATTGAAGTTGGATTTTTACTCCTAACACAATATGCAAAACGTGATTATTTCAGTTGTCTGAATAACTTTAAAGTATGATTCATTTTTGAAGAATGCAGTCCAGGAAGCAATACACTATCAACATAGCAAGAAAAGCCAGGCATAAATAAATTTCAAATCTCCAGGTTGACAGAATTTACTTTGTTTAAGCACAGCAGTAACAGGGGTATTTAATTCATTGTGCATGCTACATTAGTCACACTTAAGTATGTACCATAAATATCCATCCAAATTGGAGCACCATCAGTACGTAGCATATTTGACATGCTTAACTGAACATTAAAATTAGTTCTGCATTCTCAATTCATTACCTTGATGAAATACTAACAATTAATAGACCCATGCATTTCAGGATGATTTTAACCATGAAATAGATTGATTGAAATATAAATAATAAGTACACCTTCATGTTTGCACCGTTGATTTGTGCTGATAAAGAGTTAAAATATGAACTGGAGAGAGGCATTTATTACTTCTGCATTACCTATAAAGACCCGATTAAACTTAAAATATTGAGTTCTCCCCTTTCCCCCAATGAAATGGTCAGTCCCACATGTGATATATATATTCATTTTTCTATAGAGACAAGCATATCTCATAGTCAATCTGCATCAGATACAGTTCTGACAATGCTAACATTATGGTCATTAAGGACAACTTAGTTTTGACAAGGATTCACTTTGAGAATCCAACAAGGAAGCTTGGACAACAGTACTATCTAGTCTCTAGTGAGAGCAAAGATGAACACTAATGACACTTGCTAAAACTAAATTTATCATTGTAAGGACTGCTTGTAAACTTGCCTTAGAACAGATGACATTCTATTGGAATTGTGTTCATGGACTATGACTGCTTCAACACACTTCTTGAAACTGAACTCAGCTGTTAGACATACCAATTTATTCCCAACCTTTCTAATGCTGCTCCATATACAGATAGTGCAAGGACTGCAAAACAATAAATTAGCATTCTGGGATTCAACATTAGAAATGTGTCATACACTTACAGTGAATAGAGTCTTACCTAGTGTTGGTATCCATAGCAACAAGCATCCAAGATATGGTACCCAGTACAACTGTTTCCTTGGTGATGGCTGCAATACACATTACTTTTGAGTCCAACTGAAAAGGGAGTGGGGACAATCAATACCATATGCAATGTGCTATCTGTAAATATGACGTGAATAATACTAGATACATTTAGGCCACAGTGACCTAATTACCCATGATTTGACATAAAAAGATGCAAAGAACAGTTTGGATGTACTTCAAAGAAACAAAAATCCATGATCCTAGGCTATTGCAAAAAAAGAAAACACTTTGTACAAAGACCTTGACAGGTTTTGATATATAAAAAAATAAAACCAACAAAAACCAGATATTTGTGCTTTAAAAAAAATATAAAAATGAAAGATACCTTCATAGAATGTCACCAATACAATCAAACAGCTTAGAGAGTTAAAATTCATTCTAAGAAGGAATCAAACCCATATACAGATGTCAAGTTATCAATAAAATTTCATGTATATACCTCTTTATAAATTTCTGTCATATATTCATGTATTCAAACCTATAATGACGGATCCAGAGATGAGCATTTTTCTGTCTGGAATACAGATGGTAACTGATTGCCATTATACCTGTTTATAAGTTGAGTCCAACTACAGACTGCACAAACCTAGATGGCACATTATGGTATAGCAGATCCAGGTCTATTTTAGGAGTAATCAGTAGAACAAAACAACACAGACCCTGATATGCTGGACATTATGCAATAGAAGATCATGGTCTATGCTGTTGTGCAGTTGAACTTTTATAAGAGAGTATTATTAACATTTGTCTTTTCTTTCAGTCTGTGATACTGACCTTTAACTTTTTGACACTTAAATAGACAGGTACCCTCATTACCCTAAGCATACACTATCCACCAAGTCTGCTAATGGTAGATGGTAGAGAACTCTGCAGAAATGAAACAGGGAACTGAGAGATAGCTGGATGGATGGATGGATAAATGGATGCTATAACATAATATGTCCTGCCTTATGGCAAGCATGAAAAGAAATGGTATGCCTATTTCAGGTTTTAGTCTAATACTTCCTTTTTACCTCAATCTCCAGATCATTCATGGTGGACTGTCCGCAGTGTACTTCACTCAATTTACCAACATGCTGATCACCATAGCAAAGCCACACTCGACCTTTGAAGAAAATAAAATGTCTTTGTATTAATAATGTATGTACTCATATACTACTACTGTTGCTATTAAATAATAATAATAATAATAATAAAAATAATAATAACAATTTATTATTTTTATTAAAGTATATAGACAATGCACCATCATTCACTTCATGTCATTTTCTAGCTTTAGTTTTGTTCTGTCATTGTACATTTACTGGTTCTTCTTCCTTTTGTTACACTGATCTAGAAAAGGAAGCAATTAATAGACTCAGATCACATTTATTACTTCCAGGTCAGAATCCATGAAATTGTTGCTATCTACTTTTAAAACACTGTATATTTTTCTGTCGGTGATCCTTGGCTTAAATTTAGGCATTTCTAAAACTGATTTAAAGGAAACTGTTTATTCTTTAGCGCATGTTTTATATAGTACAATTCTCTTTGTGCATTTTAGTTACAGTGCAAAGTGAGTAATATGACAATGATGTTGCTCCAGAAGTGAAGTCTGTAACCAATGGCATGTTGATTTGTTTACAGTTCAGCCTCCCAAAAATGTGCTGGATAACCCATGACAAAACCTTCACAGTAAATATGTTTAGGATGAGACTTTTCGATTAATAGATACTTTATTATGGATTTGGACACACTGGAAAGTTTATTACTGATAGATAATATATAGTGAACATAATTGTTGTCCTTGCTGTGGGGTTTAATGCCATTTTCCAGTACATGATAGGCTATACATGGAAGCCAGTATACCTAGCTGAGGAAGAACCTGGAAAATCCTGGGAAGAACCAGCAACCCATGGGTAGCTACTGGCAAGCTTTCTCATGTACCCACACTGGAAAAAACTGTCAACCGAATCCAACTAAGTAAAGACAGTCATCAGTCAAGTTAATGAAATAACTATTGGAACATCTTTACCTTGCATTTTCATCAGCTACATAATCAAAACAGTAATCAATCAGAAATTTTTCTTAAGCTATATATTCAAGTGAACCCTTGTTTAAAGTGGGTGATGATTTTTTTTATAATCAGTTACATTTTTTTTATAGAAAATGCTAGAATGATTGAACTGCTGTGTAGTGGTAAAACTTTTATTATTATTATTTTTAATTATTATTATTATTATTATTATTATTATTATTATTATTATTATTACAGTAAAACCTGTCTTGAAAGACCACTGCTATGTGAGACCACCTGTCTTGAGAGACCACATTCTCAATGCACAAATGTAATGATTATATAGCATTGTGATATGTCTTGAGAGACCACCTGTCTTGAGAGACCATAACTTTTGGGCAAAAGAGGTGGTCTTTCAAGACAGGTTCTGCTGTATTATTATTATTATTATTATTATTATTATTATTATTGTGACTAGTTTACCTGTATTACATCTTTGATATAATAACAAGAGTACCATGTACAACATACTCTATGTCTGCCCCATGTTTAGTAGTCCTCTATGTTTCAATATATGTGGTGTTGAAAAAAAACTTTGTGTGTAGAAACCATAATTTATTTATCAGACATATGACGACTGTGAACTCTGACTTCTAGACCCCAGAATACATTGGTTACTTTATTACCCTAAGTGCAAGTTATTCTGTAAAACCCTGGTTTCTTTCAAAAGCAATGACCCTGACCTCTGACCTTTTGATCCCAATACCAATAAACCAATACCATACCTGAAGTGCAAGCCCTCCACAAACTTTGGTTAAGATTCAGTCAGGAATAAAATTACATTTGTTCTTTTTTCAATAACAGTGATCCCGAGCTTAGACCTTTTCAACTTTGACAAGAATAATCTTCTTTACTCCAAGTGCAAGTCATTCACAATGTTCCGTCCTGGTCTGTGATGTAGAATTGAAGTTCTGTGCAGAAATCATTTTCTTCTTTTAGTCACAATAAACTTTTAGCCTAAGACCAAAAAATCAATCAGGCTTCTTTCTTATCAAATTTGTTAAAGCCACATAATCAAGAACTGATATTTGTGTGCCAAAACCATTTTCTTGCTTCAGTCACAGTGACTTTGACCTTCAACCTTTCAAAGCCCAAATTATGACAGACTTCCTGCTTACTCCAGGTGCAATTCATTCATAATGTTTCATCCAGGTCTGTGATGTAGAACAATTTTTTGTTGTTGAGAAACAATTATTTTTCTAACAATTATAGTGACCTCTAGCTTTGACTCCAAAATCCATAGCTTATTCCTTACTGAAAGTGCAAGCTATCCACAAAGTTTGGTCCAAGTCTGAAATATAAAACTAATGCTGTTGTGCAGAAATTATTTTTCTCCTTTGGTCAGTGTCCTTGACCTTTGACACTGAAATGCTTGACCTTTGACACTGAAATGGCATACTTCTTAGTTACCTCAAGCATAAGCTAGCCACAGTTTGGTAGAGGTACGTTCCGTAGAACTTAAGTTATCATGATAAATAGGGAATGTTAAGGGACTGAATGAGGGATGACATACTGACAGAGTCAAAGCATAATATGTTCCACTAACATGGCTGACATATGAAAATGTATAGTAACACCATGAACTTGCAATCATCTGTGTTTGGCAGTAATTATTTGCAGATTCCTGATGCATGCAGTATTACTTGGTGGATAATCCATGGTCCCATAGCAACTCATGCCTCATCCAACCAATAGGATCAGAGATTTCAAGACATGTACAAAAGAGATATGGATATAGATGCAAACTGCAGCAATTGTAAATGCTGAATCATGGTTGAAAGAAAAAAGATTAACATGCTGGTCATCAGATGAGGTGAATTTGTTGGTCACCAGAAGAGATGAATTTGTCAGTCATCAGAAGGGATGAATGTATTAGAAGAGATGAATGTGTTGGTCATCAAAATAGATTTTCAAAATGGATATACCAAAGTTGTATCATTACACAAGAAACATTTTCTGAAAAATGAAGCTAGCTGTGACTAAAGTGTCTTAATGGAACACAAATTCTCCCAAGCAATGATCTGCATTTGGCAAGATAGTGTTGCACTTACCAAGACACATCAACATTCAACATACACATCAGTGTGTTGTTAACAATGCTAGAGAAACTCATCTAAACTCATCACTTTTTTTAACAAAGTCATGCAGGCATGAAATGTAAGTCAATGTGATCTATTTCTTGTAAGATTGTGTTGTACCCTCCAAGACACATCTACAAACAAAACTCCATGACTCTGCAGCCAAACGTGTCTCAGGAGCATTCCCGTAATCCAAAACTTAAATCAAGGTGTGAAAAAGGTATGGCCAGATGTGGATGGATGGACAAGGTGTGAAAAAGGTATGGCCAGATGGGGATGGATGGACAAGGTGTGAAAAAGGTATGGCCAGATATGGATGGACAAGGTGTGAAAAAGGTATGGCCAGATATGGATGGACAAGGTGTGAAAAAGGTATGGCCAGATGTGGATGGACAAGGTGTGAAAAAGGTATGGCCAGATGTGGATGGATAAGAGTAGCATCATCAATGCTTTTATCAGACACTGTAAAATTGATCTCTGAACAATTTTTAATGAAAACTATGTTTCTGACTGTTCTGGTTGGTAATTTTTTTTTCCGAACCCTTACTTTTTGGACACTAAATAAGAGCAGTGACAACTTTCATTAAGAAGCAGAAAGGTATTTTTTATATAACACAACATCCAGAATTTGAGGGAAAATAATTATGACATACGCTGCCCTTATGATACTATAAAATAGTTGCCATGCTCATACGATCATATGAATTGTACCTCATGTTCACACTGTGTGCCATTACTGGTCCATTATACAGCACAAGCTGATTGGCTATTTGCACAGTTAGTATCAAAATGGTGGCACATGTCACAGTTGACCATACAAAAGATGCTACTGAGGAAATATGTACAAAGATAGAAAGATTTCTCTTATTCTTTTGTGTATGAAGGCTTCAGTAATCTTCGACAGCCTCTTTTGTATGAAGGATTCAGTAATCTTTGACAGTCTCTTTTGCGTGAAGGTTTCAGTAATCATTTTCAGTCTATTTTATATGAAAGTGTCAGTAATCTTAGTCTCTTTTATATGAAGGTTTCAGTAATCACTGACAGTCTCTCTTGTATGATGGCTTCAGTAATTTTTGAGTCTCTTTTAGATGAAGGTTTGAATTATCTTTGACAGTCTCTCTTGTATGAAGGATTCAGTAATCATTGACAGTCTCTCTTGTATGAAGGCTTCAGTAATCTTTGAGTCTCTTTTGTATGAAGGCTTCTATTATATTTGACAGTCTCATTTGTAAGAAGGTTTCAATAATCATTAATATTCTCTTTTATATGAAGGGTTCAATAATCTTTCTCACTCTCTCTTGTATGAAGGCTTCAGTAATCTTTGAGTCTCTTTTATATGAAGGTTTGAATTATCTTTGACAGTCTCTTGTATGAAGGATTCAGTAATCTTTCTCAGTCTCTCTTGTATATGGACTTCAGTAATCTTTGAGTCTCTCTTGTATCAAGGCTTACATTATCTTTGGCAGTCTCTTGAATGAAAGATTCAGTAATCTTTGAGTCTCTGTTTTAAGAAGTTTCCATTATCTCTGACAGTCTCTTCTGTATGAAGGTTTCAGTAATCACTGACAACCTCTTTCACATGTTAGTATGAAAATGGTGACACATGTTGCAATTGACCATAAAAAATTGTTACTGAGGAAATATGTACAAAGAAGAAAGATTTCTCTTATTCTTTTGTGTATAAAGGCTTCAGTAATCTTTGGCAGTCTCTTTTGTATGAAGGCTTAAGTAATCGTTGACAGACTTTTGTATGAAGGCTTCAGTAATCTTTGACAGACTCTTTCATATGAAGGCTTCAGTAATCTCTGACAGACTCTTTTGAATGAAGGTGTAAGTAATCTTTGACAGACTTTTATATAAAGGCTTCAGTAATCTTTGACAGACTTTCGTATGAAGACTTAAGTAATCTTTGACAGAATTTTGTATGTAGGCTTCAGTAATCTTTGACAGACTCTTTTCACTCTACCAGTTTTGTCTTACATACAATGTAGATGATTATGCACAGCACTTCTGATAACTTGAACTTCACTCATGTTGACGAACTTCTGTTTTGATGTAGGTGTTCTCTGTTTGGACATAACATCATTTATATAAAAGATGTCAAAAGCAACTGATACAAAGAAGATTACAAAAATTTGATCTTGTCATATCTACAATGCAACAAATCTGTTAATCAGCTGACTCCAGAAACAAAAATATGTTTTCTTGTGCTTTTGTTGGGATTTATTTTCTTCAGGACAACATATAGTACAGGTATTTATGGTGGCATATTAATGCTTATGGAGAAAGCAACAAAAAAATGTTGTTGGACAAGGGATAGATTTGCTTTTGCCTCTGTATGGGATATGTTTAAACACTGGACACAGCTTTGTTAGGTAAAACTCAGTCAAGTATTTTGCAAAGATTGCTTGCTGTCAAGTATAGGCATACGATCAAGGAAATACAATATACCTTCCTCAAGGGCCACAGCACACTCAATCCCCAAAAAGCTGCCTGATTCTGCTTCCATACTCAGATACTGTGATAAAGATATATGTAAAAGTTACTTTGTTTATGATTTTACAACTCATTTAAGAAAACTATATTGTACCTTTTCATTGATACTTCTTGGCAGTTAAGAGATGTGTTCAAAGAACATAGATCACTTACCCTTTTAAATGGAAGCAAACTATCCAACTTGAATGATATCAGTGTATAAATAAGATGCAGTGATTTCCAAAAGTTTATTGTTTTGATTTATATCTTCATCTTTGAAGATTTTCTGAATGAAATCAACCTGGAATGCATACATGATTTACAGAAATAATAACTTCATGAACATATATCTGGACATTGTTTCAGATACTTTATCATATATTAAAAACTAATTACTAACACATCTTTAAATCAGGTATAATTTCTAAATGTTTGATTAAATCTAACATACTTTCTGATTGATTCATTGAATCCAGCATATTTTCTGATTGGGTGATCAAATCTAGCATACTTTCTGACTGGCTGATGGAATCAAGCATACTTTCTGATTGATTAATTGAATCTAGCATATTTTCTGATTGGGTGATCAAATCTAGCATACTTTCTGATTGGCAGCTTGAATCTAGCATACTTTCTGATTGGCTGATCAAATTAGCATATTTCTGATTGGTTGATTGAATCTAGAATACTTTCTAATTGGCTGAATGTCAAAATTTGCAGCTGTAAAAGACATTAATTATTAATTTAAAAAAATGCTAAATATGTTTTGTAATTTGGACAACAGTCTTGTATTTTTCACTTGGATCAAGCAAATATTCCTTTTACTTTATGCTCTACAACATAATAATAACAGCTGTTTTTTGTTTATATTCTGCTGTGTTTTGTGTACCTACAATTCAGACATATATAAATTAATTGATATTTCCATAATGACAATCGCCTAGTATGAAGGACAGCAATAATTATTAATAAGGAATCATTGGCAGGTGCTAATAATTCTTATTCTATCAGCACACAATAAAATATCAACAAATTCAACTGAGATTAAACTCATGAGATATTATTTTTTACACTCCAATCAATGAGAAAGTATGATTGAATGAATATTAATTTGATTTAAAAGAAAACAAACAACATATAAACAGGTAAGAAACTTATTTCCTTTGGAAAATCTAGTACTTTTACAATCAGGGGCAATAACTCCATTAGGTGTAAACAGAAATAAAAGTTGAGAATAAAAACCAGCGATATTTGTTAGGGGTATGGGAATGCCATTCTCAAATTGCCCAACTTGTCCCATGACACCTCTGGACAGGTACAATTTTACATTTCACTTGTTCATAGACAAGTGAGAAGTTTGACAGAAGTTACAATTCAAAATAATAGTAAGCCATATAGAGTGACTAGTATCAGGAAATTAATACATGATGAACTATGTGTGCTTCTAAGTCATGCATATTGATAGCAATTTCATTAATATATCATGAACTATGTGCACTTCTGAGTTATGCATTTTGACAGCACTTTCAGTAGTACATGATGGACTATGTGTACTTCTGAGTTATGCATTTTGACAGAACTTTCAGTAGTACATGATGGACTATGTGTGTTTCTGAGTTATGCATTTTGACAGCACTTTCAGTAGTACATGATGAACTATGTGTGCTTCTAAGTCATGCATATTGATAGCAATTTCATTAATATATGATGAACTATGTGTACTTCTGAGTTATGCATTTTGACAGCACTTTCAGTAGTACATGATGGACTATGTGTACTTCTGAGTTATGCATTTTGACAGCACTTTCAGTAGTACATGATGGACTATGTGTATTTCTGAGTTATGCATTTTGACAGCACTTTCAGTAGTACATGATGGACTATGTGTACTTCTGAGTTATGCATTTTGACAGCACTTTCAGTAGTACATGATGGACTATGTGTCCTTCTGAGTTATGCATTGTGAGATCACATTAGTTTTGCAACAACAGCCTGTATATGTCCAAAGCTTCCATCTTATTTCTTTAAATCATACACATGTCTGCTTGGACTTTCATAACAGGTACAATTTTGATTGCATAATTGTTTGCTGTTAGACTGAGAGAAGAAATCAAACCCATTAATTTAGTAAGTATACAATAATAATGGGTAACACTGCTACCAAAATTTGGACAGATGCCTTCTATATCTGGATAAGAAACTTGTGGTAGTGTTTATGAAAGTAGAAAAGTAGGAGTTTTAGCAGTTTGCACAGATGTGTATCTTTATATAAAATTTGATTACGATCCAAACATTTTGTATCTTCAGGAGATTAGATAAAACTCCAAACAAATGGGAACAGATATCCAGACAGATATATGCCACAGAGTAAGAGCCACAGTCAAATATAGGCAATGTTTCCCTATACCCTCATTTGAGCTTCAGAGACCACCAATATTTTTATTTGACCCCTAGTTTTGATATCAAAGTTTGTTTTTTACTCAGTCTGACCCCCCCATTCTGACACCAAGGGGAATTTTGACCCCCAATCTTGCACCCCAAGGGGATACACTGTATAGGGCCACAGGGTAACAGCCATAGAGACAGATATACATCCACAGGATAACAGCCATACAGATATATATATATATATATATACAGCCACAGGGTAACAGCCATACAGACATATACAGCTACAGGGTAACATCCATACAGACATAAGCAGATACAGGGTAACAGCCATTAAGACAGATAAACAGGCACAGGATAACAGCCATACAGACACATACACTTACAAGGTAACAGCTATACCGACAAATGTAGCCACAGGGAAACAGCCATAGACATATACAACAAGCCACTGGTTAACAGTCATAAAGACATATTTAGCCACAGGATGACAGCCATACAGACATATACAGCTAGAGGGTAACAGCCATACAGACATATATAGCCACTGGGTAACAGCCATATAGACAGATATACAGCCACTGGGTAACAGCCATACAGACATATATAGCCACTGGGTAACAGCCATACAGACATATACAGCTAGAGGGTAACAGCCATACAGACACATATAGCCACTGGGTAACAGCCATATAGACAGATATACAGCCACTGGGTAACAGCCATACAGACATATATAGCCACAGGGTAACAGCCATATAGACAGATATACAGCCACTGGGTAACAGCCATATAGACAGATATACAGCCACTTGGTAACAACCATACAGACATATACAGGCACAAGGTAACAACAATGGAGGTGCTCGAAGAACATTTCTTAATTTTTTCTCTTCTTTTCAGGACAAGCTTGGATGGTACTTGATTTGGATCACAGGAATATAGTGATTCATGGTATACATGAAATCTTGGGCATTTTGTTAGTGGAGATGCAGAGTCAGATTTCAAGCTATATCCCAGTTGGTTACTCTTGGATACATGTACACTGTAGTTCCATGGCTGACTGCTGTACAAACTCTTGTGGATGCCTATCTTTTCTCTTAGGTCTTCCTGCAGCCATGTTTTGTCTGGAAGTGGCCATTGCAGGTTGACGTAGTAGTAGTAACGTTATTGTTACCAATTGTTCCTGGTTGTGATGGATCTTAGACAGGATGTGACATCATTGTCAGGATGGCGCTTGAAATTGTTAGGAAGCAAAACCCCCATGCATTATTTATAAAAGTCTACATGAAAGGAGGTTTTTATTTATTTGACCATATAATACAGTCTATGTGTTTCATTTTCATTGTAATCCATTATGGATGTAATCACCAATAACCTTCTTTGTCCACTGAATGGTTTCAGCAGGAGTTAATTCCCTTTGACCTTTCATTTCAATTCTTTGGCATAAAAGCATTAGTATAGATTCAAATTAGGTTACTAGTACCAAAGAAAAAAGTAATTATTTACAAAAAATATATTTTTGTCTTCTTTTATAGCATCAGGAACTTATTTTTCTAAATGCAGTGCTAAACAATTTTTGCACTATTACTTCAAATTTGATGGAATTGTCCCCACTTTTCTCCCTTGATTTAAATGTAAACATGACCAAAGTATAGTATGCAACTCAGGAAATGAGTTGGTTACATTATTTAATGGTTGAATTGAAAAAATAAAACAAATACTTCATAGGCATTTATTTTTGAATGTCTTACTTTCATGTCAAAATTACAGCATGTCCCAATGACGTTACAATACATTCTTGAAGTCATGAAGCTACATTCGAGCTACTTCAGAGTGGTGTAGTATATTAACTATGTGATTGTCATTTTGGAAGTAAATACCATGTATAAAATATCAAAATGTTTCAAACTGACATCAGAATATGACAATTTTTTCAATAAGTTGACAACACATCATCAGTGACTCTTTAAGGTCGTGCTCTACAGTTTTTTATTTTAAATAGGGTTAGATTTTTAAAGATAAAGAATTTTCCAGGATTTTCTCACTGGTTTATACTGGCTGTTTAATAAAAACCTTGTATATATTAGGCATTGTTAAATGAACTTTTAATTCCCTTTATTTTGATGTATGACTGATGGGTGTAATTTGGGTTTTAGAGTATACAGCTTGGGCTCACCTCAGATGTGCTCGTATAAAAACAAAACTGCTAGCTCTGCTTGGTCATTTTCACTTCCTGGACTTTAGGGGTAAATTTTAAAAAAAGAACTGAAAATGTTCTTTACTTTTCAGACATTTTGTAAGTCATTCATTGCACATATAGAAGCTGGTATTGCCTACTTTGTCAACATTTGTTTTCCCTATTTTAATAACTGCTAAATATAGTGTACATTTGACTAATTCAGGTTAGTATTTCAAGCACATGGAAGGAACCATTTTGGTTTATTGTGTGCTTAGATCATGTACAATTTCCTCAAGTACAATATCCAAAGAAATGTCAGCCACAGTACATGAAAGTAACATAGATGAATTCCAACATTTTCTCCACTGTGCATGTAGCAAAATGCAAACAACTTCACCTTACATACCTCACTCTATCCAAAGTACATAATAACTGGTGAGTGCCCACAAGGTAACAGTCATACAGATGGATATACAGCCAAAGGGTAACAGCCATACAGACATATACACCCACAGGATAACAGCCATACAGACAGATATACAGCCAGAGGGTAACAGCCATACAGACATATATATCCAGAGGATAACAGCCATACAGACATATACAGCCATAGGGTAACAGCCATACAGACATATACACCCACAGGATAACAGCCATACAGACAGATATACAGCCAGAGGGTAACAGCCATACAGACATATACACCCACAGGATAACAGCCATACAGACATATACACCCACAGGATAACAGCCATACAGACAGATATACAGCCAGAGGGTAACAGCCATACAGACATATACACCCACAGGATAACAGCCATACAGACAGATATACAGCCAGAGGGTAACAGCCATACAGACATATACAGCCATAGGGTAACAGCCATACAGACATATGCACCCAGAGGATAACAGCCATACAGACATATACAGCCATAGGGTAACAGCCATACAGACAGATATACACCCACAGGGTAAATATATTTAGAGTTTATCTTTAGAAGCAGGAAACAGTTTTTATCCAGTATTAAATGTAAGGGGAAGTTCTGTTGGGGAGCAAACTACACCATGCAGCTGTTGCAGCAACCAACAAAAATTGCCAAGGCAATTAAATATTTCAGATGGTGATTTATTTTTATTTTATAAATAAAACAACTGAAAATTTCAGGTATGTCCTTGTGTCTGTTACAGTGTATGTTACAGTGCAAAGTCTAAATCATGGATTAGAATTTGAATTAATGGCAAAAATGTGATGGTTTCTAAAGGTAGAAAACTTTCAGAGATATATTTAGCATTGAATCAATGGTTTGAAAATAAAAATAATTCTGAGAAACAGTGAATTATTGAATATAACAGTTTAGGATAATGTGCAAAGACAAAATAGTTAAATTAAAACAAAGATCTGGAATTGAAAATCCTGCTACTGAATTCTCTAGTGAAACAAACAAATGAACACGTGTCTTGTGACACGATGAAATAATTGTGAATTGCATAAAAAAATAATGAAGAATTTCTATGGACTTGTGAAATGAAAAGTCATTAGACAGAATTCATGATGGAAAGTCCTGTATTGGAAAAGAAATTTCTTAGAAAATTGAGGAGGTTACTGTATTTACCATGTGTTCTCTTTCAGCATATGCCAGTCTCTGAAGTTCCTTCTTCTTGTGCTTTTCTTTCAGGGCATTTAGATAGCATGCCTGCTTGCTGGCAATACACTGTCTTCGTGGCAGCGGCTTCAAACCCTCAAATGCCAACTGGAAGAAAGTGCAGATCGTATAAATTCATTGAAGGACTCTTGATAAACCTATGCAAACACCATGATATTAAAAATTCAACAAATTTAAATTTTTGAGTGCTCATGATCAAACCTATATTTATCAGTTTAGATGCATCCTGAGCGACAGCTTCTATGAAGAGAAAACCATTTATGAGCCACAGCATTTTCTTGATGTAGGTGTGTTTGGAAACAGTGCTTTCAATTCCACACCAAAGAGTCAGATGTGGATCTCAGTAATGCATGTTCCTAGCTAAAGTTTGATAAAGGACTGAAATTCCATCAATAAAATGATGTTTCTATTCTTTCAGTTACAACTTGGATAAGCTGTCAAAATATTATTTTTGCACAAATATATCTTTCATTATCAACCAATCCTGGCCAGCCTAACCCATATATGCTCTATTTTATCTTCAGCCATTTTCAGACTGGTTCCCATTTTTCAATACAATTAGTACCGTGTGTCCTGAAATATCTCTGCAAGAATTCTGCATGAAACCCTACTTTCTGCAGATTAGCCGAATGTTTTGGTCTCAGTAAAGCCATTCTAATATAAATCAAACCTCTTTTTACTGGTCATATCTACAATACCTATAAAATGGCACAAGATTTTCAAGACATTTTTTTCTTTGTTTTTCTTAGTAATGTTCTACATGTTTGGGACATAATTCAAGACTGTGTTAGAATGGTTGAAAAATGGTGCATTGCAGGTAATTTCCATTACAGTACTCAATGTATGGATGTTTTCTTCTCCAAATGAGAAGGAAATTGAGCAAAATTATAATTTAGGTTTTGAAGGGTTTTCAGTTTACTGAAATAATTTAATGAAAGAAAGGAATTAACGAAAAAGAAAGCCATGATAAGATGGGTCTAAGGGGTGATTTGCCCACATCTTTAGCTGTTATAATTGTTTTTATTTCTGCAACAGACTTCTTAATATTTGCATCAACAAGAGTCCCAAGTGGACCTGATAACATTCACATTGATTATATAACTTAACAGTTGACCATTTCACTAGGGAGACTTTTGCAGAATTGAGACAACTCTCTCTCTCTCTCTCTCTCTCTCTCT
>JAECUM010041156.1:0-13752 GCA_016617855.1 Megalonaias nervosa
AAAAAAAACCAACAACAAACAAACAAAGCAAACAAAACATAATTCTCCAAAGATCCTGCTGTAAGTTGTCAAAATCAGAAATAGTGCCGAATTGTGTATGAATTTATAATGGTAGGGACAAACTGTCGAAGGTTACAAATTGCTATTGGACGAATTGCATGGAATGAATTGAGCAAGGCAAAGTCCCCTCCAAACAACTGCTTTTTTATGTTCACAGGGGTTGGTCGGGGTTACCCGCAATCGCAGTTTTTGGTGTTCGAAGGTTTTCACTAGATGAAATAATGTTGAAAATCTGTTCATGCAGCTGCAGACGTAACGTACCATAATAATATACCCTGTGGTTCGGTCACATGACATAAAAGTAGTTCGGTCACATGACATAAAATAAGACAACAGAATATATCAGGCCCGGCCCTAGGGCAAGGCTAACGAGGCAAACGCCTTGGGCCCCGCGCTTCTCCGCAATGCAATATTTTTGCTTAGGGCCCCGCGCTCATCGCTTGCTGCCTTGGGCCTCGCATGCTGCTCTGGGCTCCGCACATCCTAGGGCCGGACCTGGAATATATAGACTGCAATGAATTCTAACGCTAGTAGAACCAGTATTGTAATTATTCATAAACTGCGACTACGACAAACGATTACTTTTTTCCCTCTTTTTTTCTAAGCTGAAATACAGATACATGAGATCTCTTGTAAATTTATTAGATTTGTTTAATTTATTTACAAAACTTTTCGGCTTAGTATGATATTTATAAATAAAAATGAAATAACTTGTTCTTGTAGGAATTTATTATATATTTTTACGTGTTTGCAATGGCCATAATGTAATCTAGTAATGCCTGCAATTAGAATTCAATAAAGATACATTGCAGATTTGAGTTAAGAGTTATTGTTAACGATTTTTTTTGTAGAGAGAGAGGAAAAACTTAGATGTTGTAAATATGGTCCATACAACATTATTGCTACGTTGCTTTCGGTACCTTCATTCATCCGTCTGTCCATCAGTTTGTCAAATTTGTTTCAAGCAATACAACTTAACAATTAATTAGACAACAATGGCGACCAGCTTTGACGCCTAAACACATTGGGTGGATCCAAAAGACCTGATTAGGTTATGGTACATTGGACTTTACTTGTCAATTCTCTGTACATTCTTAACTTCTCAGAGTTATTTTTGTTTATTTTTATTTAGCGTCGTTGCATAAATGTAAAAGTTGTAAGTAGGTTATACTAATCATTGATTTTAAACACATAATAATTGTAAAACAGTTTTGAACATATCGCCATAAAATGTTCAAAAATAAAATTATCACACTATTATAATTTTCACTCCTGTCTGTATGTTCCATACTTGTAGCATATGCTACCTGCTGACCCTTGTTAGCGACTAATCAGTTTAAATTTCTGTCTTGAACAAGTAATCTGCTGCCGTCAACGATGATCAGAGTATTTATTTGTCACTGCCCTGTAAATAGGCTAGACAATACAGACGCAAATTATTACTTACTTAGTCTATTTTTTTTAAATAAGTCAATTTATTCAGTTTAGCTTTGATTTTCTATCTGACTCAGTCGCCTCCTCTGCCCGAAGTTTATCATCAGACAAGAGTTACACGGATGGAGAAGAACAATGTGTTATACCTGCTCAGGCAGATAGCAATATGCTTTCTTCTCTTTCCTCAGGTGGTTGCGATATACTTTCTCAACAGAATTCTCAAGAGTTTTGATAAGTTTTCCTTTGTTTGGAAAGTCAAGATATAATAGAGTTGTTTGAAGCGGGACATTTTGTTTACAGAATCTTTTTCTTCAGCACAATAGTACCCTATGAAAAATATCTGAGTATGGCGCGTGTAGTCATGCGTTTATCTATGTTCTTTGATCTCGTATTTGTTACCTGGTGTATGTACTAAATCTGCGCATTCTGATTTCACCTACATAAGTCTTAAGTTGAGTCTAGACTTAAGACTTTTGTTTAGTCGTTTTTAAGTCATTTTAAGTAATTATGACCTGAAATTTTTATCTAACAAGATCGCAGGATTCTAACCTTGACTCAAGTCTAGTCTCAGTCTCTGTAAAATTCAAGCCTTGTTCTTTTAATAAATGCTATCAGACGGATTAAAAACTTATTTGACATTATCTATGTAAGTTAACAATTTATCTATAAAATGTTCTTAAAAAAAGTTTGATGAAAATTTTGCCGAATAGGTGCCAGGAATAGTGTGACTGGTTCTCTAGTTATAGACTGAAAGAGCCGTTTGAACTGGAGTGGCAAGTGAACAAAACAAAAATCTGTAATGATGATGATGATAATGATGATGATGATGTGTGTGTGATCTGGATTTTTAACGTAGCTTTAACTATTTTTCAGTCTTATCGCTACGATGTCTTCAGTGTGACAGATTATTGTGATGTCTAACACTGGGCATCATGCCGCAGACATGTAGCATGATGTTCCATCCAGTCACCTTATCTTGACACGAAGCCGACCAGTCCTAACACTAACCTCTTAATGTTTAGCGCCTAGCGAGGCAGCTGTTAGTACCATTTTATATGTCTTTGATATAACTCGGCCGGGTTTCAAACCCGTGACGTCCCGCATCCGAGGCGGACGCTCTAACCACTTAGGCCACTGGAGCGGTCCTTCAGTAATGATCAGAGTGCATCAATATACAAAGATCGTCTAAAAATTGTATGCTTTCGTTGCTTCGATATTCCACCTTGATAGTAAGGGAATTAATCTATTCCTTGTTTAAAATGAACTACTTCCCAACGGTGTGATCTCCCTTTAATAACTGGCCTATATGAAGCGACTCGGGGTTATTAACACCATCCGTGTGAGGTATTTATGCTTATATGTTTCTCGACCATATAGTGAATGCTGATCAGTTTTACCTGCGAGAAGTTACAGAGATAAAAAATGATTTGATCAAACAGATTGAAACACAACAAAAGCATGATAAACATACGAAACTGGATAAAAAAAATTAAAATGGTTATAGGCAACATGGTTACTGTCTCGGCTGGTGTAGGTACTTCTAGAGCTAGATTGTGTTTATACGCAATAACTAATGGTATAGGAAGGAAGAAACTGAAATTAAATCTTTGAAAAGAGTCCGTTGCAAGACAAAAACCTACACAAATGAACTCCTCATTCATGAAAACTGTATCGCAATTGGTTCACTTCCTGAAAACGAATCCTGTTTTTGACTCAATCCATAGAAGAAATGACAAATTCCTTGTGAAGAAATTTTTGTTTTGCCGGGTATTACAACATTCCTAAAGAACTCATGGACACCATAATCGCTTAAATCTAAATAATATTGAAAATAAAACTGTTTTAATCCCAGGTCGTTGTTACACCCTCGAAACACATAACAAGTCATAGATAATAACTAATATTTAAAACACATGTCAAAAAGTAGCATCACTTCTAGTAGGAAACAAACTGCGATGATCACTATGGACAAGGATAGTTTGCTAGGACTGAATAGCCAGTGAAATATGCAAGGTTCTACTGAATCTGACACAATCTGTAGGTTTTTCGAAAGCTAAAAATCTGTTAAAATCTCCTAGAACAATTAATACATGTAACACCAAACATTACATGGATATAATTCGTGCCAGATAAAGACAAATTGCAAGCAGGCATTATTTCGTACAATGAGAATGACTCTTACAAACTGTTACATATATTTACTATTTACTATATCAGATATTCTTCATGGGTCACATGAATTGTTACGGTTATTGGTATGTATGTATGTATGGATGTATGGATGGATGGATGGATGGATGTGTGTGTGTGTGTGTATATGTATGTATGTATGTATGTATGTATGTATGTATGCTCTGTTTATTTTATGGATGTATGAATGTTTGTCTTGATGTGTGTATATATGTGTGTATCAGCAGAATGGATGGATAGATAGATACAAGGAGATCTATACGTATGTAGTAGTCTTGAGACACCTCATTATAAAAGTGATTATATGGTGACCCAAAAAGGTAAAGTTCGAAACAATGGATGAATGGGTAGATGAATTGCTCAGTTGGAAGATTAGCTAAATTGTTGGTTAGATGTACAGATAAAGGTTTATATATATATATATATATATATATATATATATATATATATATATATGGTATATATATATATATATATATATATATATATATATATATATATGCATAGTATCTACGCTATATCAATGATATACCACGAGATCTATAAATCTTTCATTAAAAGCGTACATACTGTACATATATTTTATTTATATCGCATACAAATACATATATTTGCCCTTTGAATGGAGTTCAGATTTACTACAGACAGCTGTGTATTGACAGAGTGAATGAACTCCTCATATCCCCGAGTGTGTCCGCTACAAAATGTAGTTCTATGCCTTTTGTGGCTATTCACAATCACCTTTGCATATTGATAAGTTGATTGCTTTTTTAGTTTCTATTTTTCTTCATATTGATTAAATCAATATAATACACACTTATGATTTAAACATGAAAGATGGTTTTAATAATAAAAGTAGAGCACTACAAACACTTGGTTAGCTACGCCATTCACATGAACGCTAAGCCTTTCACCTACCGGCTCATGGAAATTAATGTGGAATAGAGACTAAGCGAAATGACGAACTAAAAGAGGTAATTAAAATATTTTAATATATTTACAGTTGATCTAAGTCATTATTCTGCTTTAGTAACTGTACCACCGACCATAAACTCTCTCTCTCTCTCTCTCTCTCTCTCTCTCTCTCTCTCTCTCTCTCTCTCTCTCTCTCTCTCTCTCTCTCTCATCCTTTGGTCGGTTTGACTTAACGTTTACCATCATTCATAAGTTCAGAGATATCGTGGGATGACACAAACGAAAATCTTCTACATTCGTCATAGAGTTTAGCCCGTATCTTGCTAAGAGAGAGAGAGAGAGAGAGAGAGAGAGAGAGAGAGAGAGAGAGAGAGAGAGAAAGAGAGAGGCCTTTGGATATTTTCATATTTAATTAATAATAATGATTTTTTAACATTATAATATGTTTAAGAAACAATAACAAAACATTATGTGTATCACGTAACCGAGGAATTTACTGTATAATGTCGACATGGTTTGCAGCTTTGAATAGTTGATAAACACTGTAGATAAATCCAAAGGAAAGTGCACACGTATCGTTAGGACGACTCATATTCATGTTCGATTACTTGGTGTAATTTCAATTTTAAGGTTTTAATGCACGTCAAAACTACGCCACTGTGTACCAACCAGCTAAACACCCGCTCACATTTTGACAATAATCACGCAATTTGTCTTCTCGTTCATATTTTTTTTTTTTTTTTTTTTTTTTTTTTTTTTCTCTTTTGGAGATTGCTAATAATGCACCACAAATCTTTCCACGGTTATTGATTAGTTGCTCGCCACCCTCCATTTTGCATCAATGCATCACGTATTTTTTTTATTTTTTTTTTTTATTTTCTTCTTTTGGACATGGCTTATAATGCATCAGATATCTTTCCATGGTTAATGAATAGTTGGTGGTTAGTGACTGAACGCCACCTCCATTTTGCATCAAAGCATCACGTATTTTAATTGGCTAAAGCCTTGGTAACAGACATAGTCTTGTACACGTGCCCTTTGTACCTTTTATAATACCGCCTATACTATAGTGTAAAAACCATACAACCAGGATATATAAGATTCTATTATATCTACATTTAGATATTAGGCAACACATTGGAATGTGCATGGCATCTTTACGATTAGATAGAATTTATTTAATAACTAGTTTGGAAAATTTAAATGGCCCTGCGCGCCACCAGGCATTCAGTATTAACAGGCCCTCCTGACAACACACAGGTCATGGACTGGCGGTAAAGATGATAAATCGACCCCTGTATTTTTACATTTGCTAATGTAACAAAATGTCCTGTAATAAATGATATATCTTTTTCACTTTAATCTTGTTAATTTACAAAATATATTGAGTAAAAACGTTATCACCCAGCATAGATAAAGAAGTTATCACACAGCATAGCCCAAGTAATAACGTCACACAACATAGCTCATGTGTCGTTATCACCCAGCATAGCTAAAGTGTCGCTATCACCCAGTATTGCTAAAGTGTCATTATCACACAGCATAGGCCAAGTATCAACATCACACAAGATAGCCCATGTGTCGTTATCACACAGTATAACTCATGTGTCGTTATCTTACAACATAGCTCATCTGTCGTTATCACACATCATAGCTCATGTGTCGTTATCAGATAGCAAAGCTCAAGTTTCGTTATCACGCAGCATAGCTCATGTCATATTAGTGTTATTAATGCAACCTTTAAAAATTTTGTTGTTCTTTACATCACTTCGGTAAATACGCCCTGTATTTCGGTCATTTGACGTAAAAGGTACAGGAAAGAAACTTTGCATTGAACCTTATCTAAAGGTAGCACCCCGAACAAATTATTGCAATTACTAATATGCAAATATATTTTTCATTTGTTTCTACAAATTTTCAAAGATTTGCTAAGTCAAATATATTCACATGCACTTTAATTTCTGAACTGACCCCTTAAGCAAATAACTGTCAAATTGATGTTACCCGAATAGCTTTGACCACTTGTCAGTATGGTCTAAATACATGGCCACTATGTGTATACGTGCTCTACGGTACATTTATAGGTGCTGTTGTAAAATAATTTTACATTTATAGGGGTTGTTTAAAAACCTGTTAAAGTATTTTTGACTGTGCATATTTTGTGACGTTTAGAAATTAGGAAAATAAAATAGCCTGTTCGTGTGCGAATTTATTAAATATTTCTATATGGTAGCAATTGTCATAAGGGAATCTGGTACTGCATGTAGCTAGAACTTGTTTGAAATATATTTCTGATTAAACTTATGTATTTTTTTTATTTAACTATTTCCTGTGTGCGAAAAAGAGGAAAAACTTTCGTGTAGTAAGTGAATTTCCTCCCTCCCCCCAATCCTTGCTTCTTTGCTGTCTGTCCATTCCTTCTTCCGTCTGTCCATCTGTCTGTATCACGTCTTGTAAGCCAGATAACTGATTAATTATTTAAACAAAGAAGCCAAAACGTCACAGTTAGACACCATGGATGGATTCCATGTCCTGATTTTCTTTAAGTATCTTTGACTTTATTTTTCAATTCTTTATAAATGTTTGAAATACACAGTATAGATTTTTGTTTTAGTGCTGTTGCACACCTATGCAAGTTGCTTTGGTGCTTTGGTGTGTTGCACTAATAATTGTCGGCAGAGTTTGACTGGTCAACTAATATTTTTAAACACTTACTACTTTTCATGAGTCATTATTTAGTCAGACACACATTTTAAGTAATTATGACCATGACATTTAGCCAATCAGATCGCATGAAATTTATCAGACTTGGTTCTTCACACATGTTAAAAGCATACTTGCTATTATCCATATAATTTATCAATTTGTTATATATTTCATATTGAGATATTAGTATATATCAGTAGGATAAAAACGATATCGATAGGGTATCGATACCACTTCTAATGCCAGAGTGACGATATCACTTTTGGAACTAATAACTTTTTCCATTTAGGAAATATATTTTTCCTTAAATATGTTATTCTTATTTGAATTTTTATATTAAGGCCTAATTCATCTCTCTCTCTCTCTCTCTCTCTCTCTCTCTCTCTCTCTCTCTCTCTCTCTCTCTCGTTTCTATTTGATATTATGTCACCTATGTAGCGTGCGTTTTATACTCCACGATAAAGAGACAAATTTTTAGGAAAAACTCCTAGAATTGCTCCTTATAAATATTTATTGCTACATTTAACTAACTCTCAACAAAACCATAAGCATGCTTGAAAACGATTGAGAAATCAGGATTGATGAGTGTTCATTGCAATGGAAATTTGATCGCAACGTCTGTTGCCGAATTAGACTGCATTGTTGCCAAGGTAACAAAAACTCACGTTTGAATGCAGAAAGGAACAACATAAAGAACCATAATCCATACAAATAAACTCAAAATCATTATTTTGTTTAAAGATGTTACGCTCTGAAATCTTTCGAATGAGACCGCTTCGTGATATTTCTACAATATCACTACCCAAACAATGTTTATTATATCGATCTGCGCAAGAAATGTGCCAATGAAAATAAAAAATATCTTCGTTTTGAAAACAGTCATTAATTTGAAAAAAAAAATACACAGTCTGAGGCATTATTTGCTCAAGATAAACTTTGTAAAAGCTCGCTGTCCTAAAATTACTGTAAATATCAGAACTTTTTTCGACGCAGTAATGCAGCCTTTATTCAAAGTGACATTGGAGAAGAGAAAAAAACATGCAAATCGACGGCTTTTGCCTTACAACATATAAAATAAAAAGAAAATGAGCGTATTTTAAAGTAGATATAAAGAAATATTTCACTCTTGAGTGGAAATATTTTGCATTGTCACTCATGACTTCGCCACTCGTGACAATACAATGTTTTCCACTTCATTTGTGAAATATTTCCTTACATCTATTTATCCTCTTTTTATCTGTAAAATGTTATCAAAACTGTTTGGTGAAGACTATACTTAATAGGTACAGCAAATATTTTTAAGGGCTGAATAATCGTGACCAGTTCTCCTTTTGTCGGTTTGTAGATCCATTTGAAATTTAACACGTATGACCAGGGTATAACTACATAACAAAATTCATTTAAAATTATCGTCTCCTCGAAAATGTATATCCAAGAAGAAAAACAGAGACAGATCCTTAGAACTACTCCTTTCTGTAAGAAGTTTCATCTTTAAATCTTACCACTACAAAAAAAAAAAAAAAAAAAATATTCGTGGAAGAATATCACCATAACGGCTGGAATTTTCGCTATCTGGTGACATCAGTTCCAAAAGATGTCACTTTGATGAACAGGCAAGGTCGTCGTAAGGGGCGAGCGATAGCAACCGCCCGTGGCGCCAAGCCGGCAGGGCGGATGCCATTTCGTGGAGCAATTTTTTTTAATTCAGTATTTCACTTGTCTTTAATAATCGCGAATACAATTGATCAAGTACTATGCGAATCTTAGATCACGCTGACAAACGAAAGCTTTTCTTTTCCTTGTCTACACTACTTTGAGATAATGTAATTGAATACCGATGATTGTGTACGTATTTATTTTTTAGACTAATATTAAAAGACAAGGTACATTGTTAATAGTATTTCTTTACTCTGTCTGATACATATAACGACGAGAGAGGGTTTACAGAATCTAAGGGCGGTAACTCCTATAAGCCTGCTACATAGCTCATATAAACGCGATACGTTCCTATGCATTATTGGGTTTCAAGATTACATCAGCGCATCTTTCACCCGGACAATTCAGTTAGATGAGTGTCACGACTTACGAGTTACAATACTGGATAATATACAACTAAAGTTTAATTTTGCATACACACCTTGAAAATGTATCTCCATTGATAATTTCAGAATACGTGTTTAGCGCAAAGCGTTTTGTGAAAACCAATCCGAGGCTAGATTAAGTTGTGATTATGGCACTATAATCAGCTCTTCATGAGGTATGATTACTGGTGTACAGTGTAAGCACACATTTTATCATTTAAACCGTACGCTATACATATTACTGACCATGTTCTCATTTTTTATCACGACAGTAATTTTGAAAAATATTATGGGGAATGTAGTCACATACATGTCATCAAACTTCAAACCCTGCAACGTGGCTTAAGTAGAGACCACACTAAGGACGGATGGAGCATGGGGTGGACAAATATAAATAGATATAAACACAATGAAAACATGGCAGGAATCTGTACTTTCTTAATCTATGTATATGATTCATTGCGTATAGAATGATATTTATTCTTTCACTAGCTTTTTACATTTTTCCTGCTGAACTTTGGAATCTCTCTGCTGGACGATGAGGGTCATTACTTCTAACTTCAAACTGCACACACCCAGATATGCTGTCAAAAAATGCACTGCCAGATCTGCGTCTGTGATGCTTGTTAGAAATGCTCACTAGAATAAATAACATTGATCCTGGTCTTATGGAGCATTATGCGACGGCAGATGAGGGTCTGTGTTGTTTACAGTTGAACTCGTTTATGCTCAAGTATAAACGTAAATAATGCTAATATAGCAGAATGCTGACTCATCATTCTTTTAAACTATAAAGTTTACGTTCAGTATATATGAAATTCATTTACTGAGTGGAATTGAAAGCTGCATGAATGCTTGTACACATACAGGCATGGAAGGAAGAAAAAAAGATTAATTACTCCTCATTGTGTATCACAATTAAGTATCCTCACTTGAAGTCCTCTTTAAATTCATCTTACACTTGACAATAATCGAACCAAATATTCAATGTAAAATATAACATTTCTTTGAATACTTTACATATTACATATATTGTGATTATACCCATGGGTTTTTTTTTAATCATCATCTCATCATCTCTTCAGCGATTTCTATTTTTGGAGGGCGTTGGGGGTTAGTTGTGCATATCACCTGGCTGAGGGGAAATAGGCAGATGAAAATATCTAACACAAAATTTCTTTTAAATCTTTTAAATTAAAGGCAATTATATATTCAGTACTCTTCAGCATTTCAATACATAGAACATACGGGACCTGGGACTATGCGAACTACGTCATTTAAAATATGACGAGAGAAAATATCAGTTATGCTTAGATTGATTCCCTGTCGTTACAGTAGCGGTAACTACAGACGAGACAAAAACAAATCATTCGCATCATAATAAGTTCCATACATATACAAATCTGTGCCCATTGTTTCAGCTTGCAGTACATTTATAAAAGGACTCAATACATTTACTAATTTTATTTCATATGAATTTGAAATCTGTATCTTTGATCAGTTTATTTTCAAATTGTTCTAAAGATAGATACTGGATTGAGCTTACTAATTGGTCGCAAGCCAGGGGAGACAACAGCCTGGTCAGGAAATCTCCATAAATATATATACCAAGAAATTTACTCTCAGGTCTAAATTCTTCTTCGAATAAAATAACTTGAAGGATTTACAAACGTCATTGCTGTTTGACAGTTGACTTTCCCTAGTATAATTTTAAGCATTATTTCCTAAGTTATTGGTCTGCAAAAAAGAAGCATATTCCCGCACTTTTCTTAGCCATATCTGCCGTCCATCATACATACATACATGTATACATACATACATACATACATACATACATACATACATACATACATACATACATACATACCTGTTAAATGCACCCGATATGCCAAAACATCCATCTGGTCAAACGGACTAGCTACTCATTCTTTGCCCCAGTCCGCCTTCAAATTTGCTGGTATCGGACTGGTCGGCTGGCGAAATTTTCTTACTCTGCTTGCAGACAATTAATGAACATTAAAACTTTAAAGTTTGACATTATTGCATATACAAGATATATAGAAAGGTAGCTTGTTTATATTATTTGTGTGTTTCGCGTTGCATCAACACACGAAAGGTTATATCGCACCGAGCAGTAGCTTAGCTAGAAAGTCAGACAACCTCCCGCAAAACTGATTTCTGGGATCCTCTCCCAATTAAAAAAAATTTGATTCATTGGAATCTTAGGCCTCCACTATGCCTGCACGCCACCCCACACCCGCAGTTAGGTGGACGTTTTGGGCGGTTCCTACGCCACTGGCAGCGAGTCACTATTGGAATAAAAAGCCTGAACAGGCCTTGTATGAGTATGATTCGAATCTGCTCCTCTTTCCAAGACACTAACTTCCGACAGATAGATTGATAGATAGACAGAATGGAGCATGATTGGGACAACTCGCAGATGGCATAATAGATAGCTTCCTTGGTTAAAGCAAAGAAATGTGTAAAACATATATGCTACAATTATATCAGTCTGTTCCATTCTCGTGGTGTCTAAGCCTAACTCGTCCAGTCACAACTTGTCTGTTGTGCCAATTCGTCTACTCCCATCTCGTCTACTGTGTCAATTTGAATATCGCCAATCTCGTATACTCTATAGCATTTCCAGAAAATATACCACTGAATTTATGTTTATTATGTATCATTTATTATGATTTTAAAACAATGTTGTTGTTTATATGCACATGCCCGATTGCCCTGTTTCATAATTAATACATGTATTTCCAATCAGCATCTCTAACAATAAAATGACATGTTAAAACATTAAAACAGCGTATGTTCTTGCCTCTCAGATTAGAAACATAAATTTGAAATTAAAATACTCAGTCCAATCAGCAAAATACATCTCTCTCTCTCTCTCTCACTCTCTCTCTCTCTCTCTCTGAAAAGTAGCCAACACCTGGAGAATTGTCCTCGGACCATCATGATGAAAGTGAAGGAGACGAGATGGAAGTAGATATATTGACACAGTAGACAAGTTCGGAGCAGGGAATTCGAAATGATTTGGAAGTAGAGGAAATTGAATACCCCCATATATCTCTGATTAAAGATGCCTTCTTTAAGTTTGAAACTTGTTAATATATGAAAAATAGATGGTCCATATTTGTTATTAACCTTTCTAACCATGACTGTGTAAAACAAAATAAATTTAGGACGTTGCTGAATGTATTATACGTTACTAACTTATTCTCAGTTATTTGAGGATTAGTCAATAGGTTTGCTACATGGAGTGAAACCTCTCAAGTTCTCGCAGGATTTGTCGTTATTAGAAGGACCTGGCATGTGCTAAGACATTGTGAAAAGGGTATATTACTACTTTTTGTACTACTACCAGAACTACTAAGGCGACGACACATGTTCTTCCTGGATTTGGTGCTGGTGACGACGACATCCATGATGATAATGACGATGACGAGTTTTGTAACAACCATTCGGTTTAATCCGCGTTAATTCGACCCAGTGTAGTTCCATGATGATGACGATTTTCAAAATATAACATATATCTGTAAAACATATGATCACACACTTACAATCATACGCTTACGCATTTACATTCTGAAAACTACGTTAAACTTTGAAAAGGAATAATAACTACAGTAAATAATTCGTGTAGCTTTGAAGCTTTTAAGCTCTTCTTCAAATGAAAATAAATATGTTAAAAATAAGATTTAATTATGAAAAAACTTAAAGCGACATTTATTTGTTTACTTCTTTACTAAAAGTTGTTGTTACAGAATCTCGACTAGGGCTTGATTCTTGAGTTCCGTTTTGAAACGACGACACGGTTTTTGGTAAGTGGTAGTTCGTTCTGTTTAAAATTAGGAACTTTTTCCGTTTTACACTGGCACACACATACACTGCAAAATGGGGATCTAGGATTTCTGCGAAAGTAAAGCACATTGCCATTAGAAGAAAAACCAACAAAAAGCTTTATCACAAAGCATAAATAGCTGTACTCTGGTATTTCGAGTAAACTTTTGTCCAGCACTATCAAGAACGAGATATTTCATATTGTATCTGTAAAAATAAAAATTAACTTTTTTTAATTCATTTTAAAAATTGTTTTGCTGTTAATGAACAAAAGTTATATGATATTCCAAAATTAGACAGAAATCTTTCTCTTTAGCCCCTCTTGCTAATGGAGAGAAGCTGCTCCGTCGCATATACATCGAACTGTGTATCTAATTAACCACTGGCTAGTATGGATTTAATGAACTCCATTAGAAGTTAAATTGGTGGTCTGTGGCAGTATTTATTTCCAAATGATGAACAACACTGAAATGTTGCACAAAATTAAAAAGGTACAATTGTTGTTGTTTTTCTCTAA
>JAECUM010041157.1:0-24454 GCA_016617855.1 Megalonaias nervosa
GCTAGTCGCTATACAAAATTCTCATTGAGGCTATACTACCCCAGGGTGTGCTAGTCACTATACAAAATTCCCATTGTCCCTATATAGGCCCAGGGTGTACTTTTGAGGCTATAAATCTTGACGCTATACAGTTCCACCCAAATTAAAATTCCCATGTTAAATTCCCCTTGTCGCCAGGGTACAATCCCCTCTAGTTTAACATAGAAGTCCCATTGTCGCTATAGTATCCCACTACACTTTCGCGTTCTTATTATTTAAATATATAATTCATCTGAAACAGCAGTTGCAGTCCTAGGGGCTAATTTTTAATAAGAAAAACGAAAAGACTATTGAGAATACTCGCTCGCCGTTTACATATTCGAACAAAGTGACATGGTTCGTAATCTTCCCCCACCCCCAATTCCATGCTAATTCTCTTAACCCAGCAGCATATTCAGCATAAAGGATACATTCCAAACGTCTTCCACGTGCATAATGAATATAATGAAGTACTTTACTCATCATTTAGTAACCAATTTTACGCGAAGTTTCTACATTGAATTTGATCTTGTCTACTTTGGTCGTTTTGAAAGCTACACTACCGGTGTGTCACACGATGAAATATGTTACGTTCAAATCTTATTGGTGGTCACTTGTTTCGGTCGAGGTTAAATAATAAGTACCATTCGGCAACCAGTGTAACTTATTCCCTGCGTGACAGACAGGAAGTACTAGCAAAGCAACAGAGAAAATTCGCTCCAAAGTCATTGATATAAAGTACTTAAACAGATATGCTGTCAGGGTGTGCGATTGCGTGAATCGTGCAAAATATGTACGAATTCACACACTTGGAGAACGGTGATGCACAAGAACTCCCGTAAATTAGTTGAAAATCCCGCATATGAAAATGTGCACGACGAGGTATACCATTTTTATTTAACCATTCTTGTCGCGACATCTGTATTTCGGGTAGGCAATTGTTTACACATCTGGGGTCTTCAAGCATGACAAAAATGGTTGTTAAACTAAATTTGATTGGCATATTGTGACCTGGAATAAGCATTGTAGCGTAGTTTGAGCCCTCCATGAAGGAAGTTTTACAAATGCGTGTATAAGATACGGGCCAGCTAGAAAACCCAAAATGTTTGATTCCCGGCTTGGTTCATTATTTTTTCGTTTGCCAGACACTGGCTGGTGATAGTGATGATGATAATAATGTTTGAAGTTATGAAGTATATTGGATTATTGAAGCTGGGAAATTGTTAATGGAGATACAGGTGATTGATTTTGAGCCCGAAAATGGTGTTAAATACGAGTGAGATGTACATGTTGAATGGACTAAAATAGAGGGCATGACGGTCAGTATACCTTTCAGCGGTATTTCGAAATTAGATGCAGAAAGGGCAGAATACTGAGCCTAATTAAAATACAGACAACTTAAAAGTAGAATGCAATTTTTATTTGTATCAATCAGTTTAGCCCTGTGAATCATATGCTTCAAAACCATATATCCATATCAGCGTTAAGATGAACTGAATAAATAAGGATGGAAAAAATGAAATTAAAAAGTAAAGATATTTATTTTCAATACCTCTGTCTGCACAAGCAGATTATGGCATTGACTTAATCAAAACCCTAATACAGCATTATGGAACAGATATGAAATCTGGCATAGTAGTCAGTAAACTACTGATTCAAGAAGTTGGTGTTAGTGGAAAATCCTATTTTGGAGCAGATGTATCCAAAAGATAATATCTGTGAACTCTGGAAATTTCTAAATAACAACTACAAAGATCAATTTCTCAACATCTTCAGGCTGACAAAGTTAGCTATGTATATGCCCTTCCAGAAGGATGCACAGAAAAATATTCATAGACAGATAAGGAACAGAAATAATTAACAGATTAATACTTATACAACTAGAGATGACATCTTTTAAAGATTTTGATTTCAGTACAGCTCTAAAAATGTGGAGTATTGAAGTGTTAGGTAAATATTGAACCATGACTGTTTCCTCCTCTCCTTCCTTCGTTTCTACTCTCCCCTTCTTTTGGTGACAAAGGGTGAAGTCACACTTAAGATATAATCCTGGCAGTATGTCTCCTTAAATTGTACATGGAGAACAAATCTGGAATTTCTCTTTCTACGCAGAGATATTTAACCAGTGAATGAAGGTGCTGATGGAATAAATAAATTTACAAACGATCAGCCAGGGGGCAGATTTCAAACAGCTGAAGTTTATCACCTTGTGTAAAATTTGTTGAAAAAATTATAGAATAGGACTGGGTGTTGTCAGTAGTTTTCCTTCACTAACAAATACAAGTGCCTGTGGCCATAGCAGCCTTTTGCATATGCAGGAAATACAATGTGATTGATTTTGTTGGTTTTCATCCTCATTCCCATGCCCGGATTTGTTCTAGATGAGATTTTCTTTGCACGAGGAAATTGCTTTATTGCTTCTGTTTTGAAGATAACATCGTAATGTCTTCCAAGTTTACGTTAGACATGAAACTGGTAATTAGTTGTTTTCAAAGAATTCATGCAGTGCAAAACAAAAGACCTGGTGGCTAAAGTGAATTAAATGGAGCCAACATTAAATAGCCTAAAATGCTGAACAAAACTCTCCGACAACCAACAAGTAGTCTGTTTGAAAGCATTTTTGTTTCCTTGCCATTGATGAGAATTGCATATAAATATATGATAACTATATCTCCATCTGTAATCTGCATACTGGAAATACAACCAGTATGTCAACATACATAAAGGGGCACCGCCTACCTTTCAAAGATGGAAAGACCATCAAGTGTATCGATATGTATTGTATCTCAGGCTGTGTATCGTGAATCGTATCGATACGCGGCACAGGTATATCGTTTCACCCCTAGTAAATACGTACCTATTATATTATTAGATGACTTTTATCATAAACACTGTGTCTATGGATAACTTTTTTCAATATAAAGCGAAAATTGTGGTCTCGGCTTTTCAATAAAAAAATAAGTTTTACATCATGGCACAGTCACTTTTCTTTTCTAATTTTGGAAATGTTGGTCTAGTGATTTTTGTAAAATTAAAAATGGAGTATGGTCACATATTAGTGATCTGGGAGGGCTAGGTGGACGGGTGTCACATGTCTATCTACTGATAACATAAACGAAAATATCATGCAGGTTAGCGAAATATAATAGAAACACATACATATATAAGAATTCTCACGAAACCGAAACCCTCCTGAAACTGAAACATTTTTCTGGTACCGAAATTTTCCTTTGGTTCCAATAACTGAAACCTCTCAACTTGTAAACTGAAACAAACTTTCGGTCTCATATTTCATTATTACCCTGAAAAGAACCTCAAAAATGCAAAAACTTACTCTCAATGTTGCCAAGGAGCTCCTAGATCCCAGTTATGAGGTCGGCTAATGGTTAGAAAATGAACTTCGGCAATGCATGACGTAATGCAAAGACCGGCAAACGCACTGGTGTACACAGGCAGTGTAAACAATAGGCTAGTCAGATAGATATACAAGTAATCATGGCAAGGGGCCATAGGTGACGCTCACCTTCACAAATGACCAACATATTACACCTGTCTACCTGGGTTCGAGTCTCAGGCTCAGTCTCAGGCTCGGCTAGCATGGGACTATTTCAGGATTCTTTCTCCATTGATATACTAGCCGTCATGTATAGCCAATCATTGGCGGAAAATGGCGTCAAACCCAAAACAACAACAATAACACCTAGCGCAGGTGATGACTTTCAACTTTAGGTGGCAGAGGATAGTTTCGTAAATTGGCCTCTGTCAAAATTTCTTAACTTAAGGCTATGGTGTGACTTTTTCAGATATTATTGTTTCCTAATTATATATATGGATATATTTGTGAACTAGGTGTTTCAGGCTTGTGACGTTCTTGAAACTGATTTGAGGCATGTACATAGTTCCTCTGCGGTATGTTGACAGTGAAATACCAATAGTAGGCTAGGAAGAAGAGCTAGCCACCCACCCAGCAGGAAACATGTGGGTTTCAAGCAAGTAGAACATCTCAAAAACGGTTTCGATGACAACTATTTTCAATTGCATCAGCAATGTTTAGTACACAATGTTGTGCAGAAATATCACCTTGGAAAAGGGCTTGTGTTTGCACTGTGAGCATGACATGGTGTCAACAATGACCTTCGGACGTGAAAAATGCAGGTATAAATTTGGGGTTGGGGTGCATAAACTTCTTTTGCTATGAACTGCCATTGACTTCTCTGATCAAATGAATAATATTCTTATGCTTTGTTTTAATATAGCTATCCAAGAATATGGACCTTTTTGACCTAACTTGTGCATTTTATTTGTTATTATTTTTTTTTTAATACTAGGCCGGTGAATGCGACATTAAATTTGTGCATAAAAGCTGTCCCTTGCACCAATAATTGTTTCTAATATGGTTCCGGTATGCATAGCAAAGAAGATTATGTTTTTCTGCTGTCAGTCATCCGACTTTTAATTATAGTATGCACGTAACTATTCATTTTGATGTTAAAACACAAACCACTCCCTTATTTATTTTTACGTTCTTGTCCACAAGACCACCAAAAGACAATTTAGCAATAATGTTCTCTCACAGTTTTTGACTAGTAACAATTTACAAATTTATGTAAATATTCATAAAAGTACAAAGTATATGTGTTGAAACAATATCCAATCTCAATGTTAACACTTTCGCTATATATATCAACATAGATAAAATCATTATATAAACAAAAGATGAAATAGGCACAAAAACAGCATAAACTTTATGTTATAGCCAATTGGGACATAACTGATTACATTTCATTTTAGACGAAATGTAAGAACTTATATAAACCGGAAACCCTCCCCTCAAAACCATATTTTCAGACCCAAAAGTTTTGCACGAAAACAATACCCATAAACCGAAACTCACTAGACATTTAGAAATTTTATTTAGCCGCTAAATTACATAAAACCCTCACATTTATGGTCCAGAAATTAACTGTTAACAAAACAAAAGAGAACGGAACCTTTCCTTGGATGTAAATCTCAGGCCACACGCAGACAGCGTATTCTGTCATCAAATTTGGCAAGACTTGGTTAATGTCGAGCAATTTCGAGAGAGAAAAAGTATACTAAATTTAATATATTAAAATCAGTAGAATATAAAGATGGCAAGAATTTTCATCTTTCTTTAGATATAAAAGAACCCAAAAATAGTGAAATTAGTGAAATTTATCAGCTACATCATCCCCATCGCGCATAGTGCACTTTCTCTCACGTCTTCGTATTTTTCCCAACATCCTGACCACTGGACGTTTGTGATTGCTAGTTCCAACTTTAGGAAAGGCAAATAATCATTTCTTTTTAAAGATATTATGTACTTCTCAAAGTTAAGTCTCGTTTGAATAATTGTTAAGTCATACCTTTTAGCTTTTAATCTTGCACTCCATTCCTGTATCAATAAATCATTTAAAGATTATGCAACGTTTGCATTCAAAGCTTCAGGTTTACGTATTGATACTTCACAGAGCAGATAAATTCCAACAACTGAAATCAAAATGTTTATAATATGTTCAAATCATTGACAAATAAAGCCAGAATGTATATCACTCAACGTGATATTGCGTAATTGTTTGGGAGTATTTTGAATTTATTATTGAAATCCAAAATCCAATCATGCGACATTTAATGGTCATTTAAAGGTAAAACACGACCGCTCCGGTGGTCTAGTGGTTAAAGCGTACAACTTGGATGCGGGAGGTCGCTGGTTCGAACCCCGGCCAAGTCATACCAAAGATTTAATAAAAATGGTACTAACAGTTGCTATCTTTGCGCTCAGCATTAAGAGGTTAGTGTTAGGACTGGTCGGCCTGGTGTAAGGATAATGTGACTGGGTGGGACATCATGCTACATGTCTGCGACATGATGTCCCAGTGCTAGACATCGCTATAAACTGCCACACTGCAGACATCGTAGCGATATGACTGAAAAATTGTTAAAGATACGTTAAAAATCCAAATCACACACACACACACACACACACACACACACACACACACACACACACATTGATAAAACACGCACCAGACACATGCGGTTACAAAATACTAAAGTTGACCTATTGGTGGGTCAATGACCCGGAAATGCCCCCATTTACATGCGAGATGAAAGCAATACAAGACACGTGCGCCCACAATAGGCCAGTCTAAAGCCGCGCCAGCTTTATGATAAGATGTTAAAAACTAAACGCTAGTAGATAAGACAATTGAGAAAGCTTTTGTTTATCTGCATATTATCTAATCGTGATTGTTGCTACTCGTTTGTATGATTGATAAATAGATCTTTTTCTTTAGTTAAAAATCCGAGTTTTAGTAACCAGGCCTGTGACCTCGTTTTTGATACTTTGCCAAGAAGACCGATAAAACAGCATTCGGTGCAGTACGCTGTACAGCTTATTTTTTTATTAAATTTTAAAAAATCCAACAGCTTTCTTGATGTTTGCAATCTCTCTCTCTCTCTCTCTCTCTCTCTCTCTCTCTCTCTCTCTCTCTCTCTCTCACACACACACACACACACACACACACACACACACACTGATGTTTTCTCGAGATTACATTCTCTCTCTTCCTCTCTCACACACACGCATGTGCGCAAGTCACATAAGCGCTTTCCCTATTTCACACATAAACGAAAAAATTTACTTGTTCTGTCTCAAATCACTGAACACTGGAAATATAAGGCATATAACATTTAAAAAAGAGAGAATCACTGACCCTAAAAATGTGCAAAACGTTTAACACATGATTTGATCTTTGACTGTACAAATTTAATTTTCTTTTAAGTAAAATTACAGATTTGTAATGAACAAGAGAACCAAATGGAATACTTTTTATCAAAATTTATTTAAGCCATAGTTATCTTTGTTCTGTGGCTTATTCAATTCCTGCTTTCTTAATCTTGTTAAATGTGTATTTATGAAATTTGGAAGGTATTCATCCAAATGACTCTAACTACAATGTTGAGGAAGTTTGTCTCAGGTAGGTACAAATACATGCAGTATGGAAGATACAGAGGGCATGTCTTCCCTCCATATCTATCGCTTACAGATTGTGTCCTCCAAACAATGATTCTAATTTTTCTTAATATGGTTGTGTTACTTTTACTTTCTACAACTTATAAAAAATCAGGTTTCAAAACAGAAATTAAGAAAAGGTCCTTTTACAGCCGATTGTACTGAAACAATAAATTAATCGCTTGGCAAAATCTACAATTTCTCTTGGCAATAACTGTAATTTTTCTTGACAATGTCTATACATTCTCTTGTCAATATCTATAATTTCTCTTGGCAATGTCTATAATTTCTCTTGGCAATATCTATAATTTCTCTTGGTACTATCTTAATTTCTCTTGGCAATGTCTATAATTTCTCTTGACAATGTCTACTTTCTCTTGGCAATATCTATAATTTCTCTTGGCAATATATGTAATTTCTCTTTAGCAATATCTGTAATTTCTCTTGGCAATGTCTATACTTTCTCTTGGCAATATCTATAATTTCTCTTAGCACCATCTTAATTTCTCTTGGTAATGTCTCTAATATGACAGGATTCAAACATTCCTCAAAATGTCGAGGGCAAACATACCTCGCAATGGTAAGAAACCGGCATCAAAGATTGCTCACACTATCCAAGGCAAACATATCTCCCACGAGTAAGAATCGGACATCTATGCCCCTTTGTTGCCCTTGGGATATATTTTTGCCCTGAGTAGTTTGAGCAATCTTTTTAATCCACGAAAGATGTGTCAACACAATCCATTGTCAATATAGAACATTGAAGGAGTGAATGGGACAACACGTTACATGTGTAATTAAGACTTTTTAAACAAAATTGACATCGTTCGTCACCTACACGTGTGATCCATAAGCAAATTGCCGCAAAATTTCAAAGGGTTAATGCATTGTGAGCGGTGGTTTGTCGTCTAACAACGTGATCAGTTTCTTGTACACAGCAATCCCGTGTTTCCGATATCTTGAAAAAAATAATATGTCAAATGCACATATTCTTTCAAGACATAATAATTCCCCTTTCAACGAGGAACAAGAGCACATGAAACATTATACGAGCGCCACATAGGAAATAATATTTTGATACGTTTTCATGTGAATCTCTTCCATTGGTAGAATAATGAGTTACTAAATGGCTAAATACAGATTTATTCATTAACTCTGTCACTGTCACTGTAACCTTGATTTTTGACCTCTTGTCCCAAATCAACAGGTTTTTCACATGCCTCAAATGCAAGCCAAACAAATCATTTACCTTGACCTTTGACTTTCTAACCCCTAAATACAACCCATCTACAATGTATGGTCAAGGCACGTAGTTACGTGAAAATTGTTTTCCGTCCATTTGACCTGGACCTTGATCTTTTTACCCAGAAAGAATGAGGTGAATGCAAGCCATCCACATACTTTTTCGAAATAGGATCTCAAGATATAGTTTGGAAATTATTTTTGTTATTAGATTCACTGTGACCCTGATTGTTGACCTTTTACCCTATAGTCAAAAGTAGTCTGTACGACTTCAGATTTAAGCCATTTACAAAGGTTGGTCAAAATAAGTGACAACAAGTTACTTATTATGTGGAAATAGTTTTACTTCTGTCAGTCCTAGTAACCATTGCCTTTGATCTTTTGACTAGAAATTGACATGTTGCCTGGTGCGTTTCGGCTGTCTGCTGTGACCCAGATTTGATGACCAGTTGCAAAGTAATAGATACACTCTTTATTCCATTTAAGTCTCCTGATGACATACGATGGATACAAAATTACTAGTTATACAAATTTAAGCATTAATGCCATACAATAAATATAATAATCATCATCCAGCAGAGTTGCTAAGCGACGCAAATCCTAAACTAGTGAGAAGAGATGAGCTCAGTGAACTACCTGAATACAGTAACTAATTATACCATGTAAGAATACACAGTTAAAAGTTTCTTTTTCGTATACTTTTTGTTATATAAATGGTGGACGCATTGTTTGGACATGAGTTCCACTTGGTACAAAACAATGAGTCCACTGGAGATATCGGGCAGTAATATGTTTATTATTATATATACTCGTTTCTTTTTCTCAGTTAATTTTACATTGTCAGAATCGTGGACTATTTTTTCATATTTTTCATACTGCACTACACGTGTGTCTAAAAATAGTATAGTGCATTAGGAACTACTTTGGAAACAAACAATGCACGCTCAATTAGTACGCGGTTTAGCTTTTGGTTTAATAAGATTTGTTTGTGGATGAACTAACTATACACACTGTTTTGTCCATAAAGTTAACGACGTGGACGTATTCACTGAGTCACAAATGAAACATTCAAACAAGCAAAAGAATGAACCTGACATTCACAATATCAACAATGCGCGTGAGAGACGCAGTGATTGAGAATACCATTCTGATAATTTAAACAGTTATTTAGGAGAGATATTCGTAACCTTTTTGCAAAATAGAATGGTTCAGACTATGACCAGTGCTCTCTGGGGTCGATAAAAATGGTACAGAAATGCATATTTAGGCCAAATATACTTACATTTATGCTCTTGAATTTCCTCAAAATGTACTTTCTTAGTTCTGCAAATCCGAATGATATAACCCATGTCATGGAAAACCTGATTCACACCGAAATTGTACTATAATTTCGACTACATTTGAAATGAAATCACATTCTCCTTACTGCACTGAACTGACCCAATAAATCCAGTCCATCATAAGCAGAAAAGCAGAGTTGAGTTGGATCAACAGAAAAAAAATCCCTCCATTCATGACCAACTGGAAAAGTTTTTCAATGCGTATTCATTCAAAATATGAATCAATTTTCAGTTTTAAGCAGACACAAGAATTTTTTTAAACTAATGTCGAGCGAGCTACGAAGTTCAAATGTCGCTGGGCGGTGCTATGTGTGCATTAATATTATAAATGTGTATTGATGAATCAACGGTTGTGTATATATTTTGAAATACAGGATAAATTCAATAGCTTTGTTTCTTGTGTTGTATTCCATTATTGTTAAGCCTTAGGTAGGAAAACGAAATGAATATATAATAGAAAGGTTACTGCATTTGTATGGACAAATATTAATTCGTTTCTTCGGACTAATACTGCATTCCCAAGATAGTGCATTATTATTTAGAAAAAGAAACTCGTTCAGATTTTCCTATATAAATGCAGCAACCTATAAATATATGCGCTAATAACTGATTTGTATCAGTGAATAGATCTTAACATAAGCATCGGAAAAAGTTACAAATATTCTGATAAATGTTCTTTATATTATTTTCTCACCCATGCGACAGAGGAATCTAGCTGTTTTGCTAACCTTACTTTTCTTATCTCAGTCTGGTTGTCTCAGACAGGTCGTCTCAGTCAAGGTGTCCACGCTCATGGAACTACTTTTAAAAAAAGAAACCTTTGTTGTCTTCTGCTATGTCTGACGTAGTTGTTCGAAAATCAAACAACAACAACAACAAACAAATATATAACAAAACAACATAGCAACCTAAGGTCTCTCCATTTTTGAGAACACACCATAAAAAACATTTCGAGAGAGACAGACACACACACGCACACGATGTTGAGCTTTTTGGTATTATCCTAGTTCGTTCCACACAGCATAGTCAGTTTTATCCTATCTGCAGGCCTGACTCAGTACATTTTCAGGTCAGCGTCATTAAATGTACCTAAAGCTACAAAATACTATTTTAAATACTTCGTGTGAAACAAGTTATATACTGTTAGCTACATTTAATGACGCTGACTTGAAAATTGACTGTGCTACAGATATGATCAAATTCTCAATGCTGTGTGAAATGAACTATGATAGAAAACACTAATCTATGCACATAGCCTATAGACCTATACGCTTCATAGTCTTCCAACGCTCTTAACAACTATAGAAAACTTAGTAACAGCTCGAAATGTGTTATGTCAAACATGCTTTATTTTATTTTTGTTAAGCATCTTCATTGCGCCCCAGTTGAATCAAAAATATACCTACAATATTTAATGACAAATAATGCACTTACCAGCCAGAAGGAATCATTTATCCGTCAACACATTAATCCATAAGCAAATTTCACTGTAGCTCTTGCCATATTTCCAAGACAGAAAAATAAATTTTCAAAGAATCCGTGAACTTGAAAGTTTAGCACATGGTTATCCGCTGGGGTCCGTATTTGGAGGGTCTTTTATACACGGGGTTACTTTTACAATCAATATTAATTACAACACAAGTATGTCACAAACAGTTTCACCTCCTCTAAAGAAAAGGAGAGTTATATATGATAGTGACACGGATCTCTACCCGTGAATAACCCAAGAACGGATACTCATGCCATACGTATATACACTACAACAGAGCTGTGGGCCGAGCAAAGTTTCATTATGTACAATATAATTTTCTTAATTGGAACTAATGAAAATGAAACATTTTCTTGTAATAAATATTAACTATTTATTGTTAATTTCATATAACATCCATATATTAAATGTGATAATACCTAAAAACTATGTAACGATTAATGTTATTTGTTTTTGGCTCACGCATAAAAACTGTACTTCGGATGACACGTCACGCCACAGTTCTCATTAACATATTTGTATTAATGCACCGCATGTAAACATTGGCGCGTGAACTATACTGAACAAGTAACGGTATTCTTTCTTACTTTAAAGGATAATATTGGGTGAGAAAAATAATCTACGTTGGGGTTTGGACCGAGACAAGGAAATCCCAGTCGAGGGGTTACATTATATGTTTCCCTACTCGGGCAAGCCTCGTGGGGAGACAAATATTGTAACCCCTTGACTGGGATTTCCTTGTCTCGGTCCAAACCCAACATAGATTCTATTTATCCCAGTTTCGTTCATGCTTTAAATCAATGACGCACATGTATGTGATGGGCAAATTAGATTACCAGCCTTGGCTAACAAAAGCTACAAGGTAATCACCAAGTTTAATAAAATCAATATTAAAACATTATCTATTTGAGATTATGTTTATCAAATACTTTTTTATTTAGAATGGAAATAATCGATATTGAAAGAACAAATAATATTCGACATTTTATTTCATTCTGACACAGACGATGCACGTCTCAATTCTCGAAAGTAAAAAATAACCCCAGGCGAAAGTCGAAGCGATATCGCACATTTCGATAATTAATAAAATTTAAAAGTCATTTTTTTTGTTTACAAATTAAAATTCAAAGAACAAATTTTATTCTAGTCAAGAGAAAATATGATAAAGTCATCATTTTTTCAAAACTCGATCTCCGTTAGAAATTCTGTGTGATGTCACAATACTCACTCGGGCAGGTCAGCACGAGTAATTGTGACACCATATACATGGATTTCAATGAGACGCTTTACAACTTTTCAACCGAAAAGTGTGTCGTTTCCAACATGGACATTCACCACAGATACATGATTGGATTTATCAGAAGAAATAGCATTCCAGCTGTCTGATATTTTTCTTAAGGGATGATTACTGGAAGCAGAAAATTGTATTAAATCTAGAGGTGCTTCTTTCGACTGATTAACATTGTGCTGCAGTCGATATGTATTCATATGACTATCATGGAATTCATTTTACCAAATTAACGTTTTTTTGTGACCAGATATTTGTATTATTTGATACCAGACTGCCGTGGTTAGGATAGTTTCTGACAGTTGAGAGACTAATATGTATCGACATTCCCTTCGTAAGAGGTTAATTTAGTTACTCCTATACAATGACATTTAAACCATGTTTATTATGGGGAAGTGATGCAAGACGCATACCTCGTGTTAGCAGTAATGTAAAGGAACTGTCTTCAATACGGTAGGTCTCTTCATAGACTTGGCATGTTCACGTTGGACAATATGAATGATTTTCTGTGCTCTCAAGCACTTTCCATATAACTACGACCTTCGGGGATTCTGATTTGCAATTAGAGTATGGTCGTAATTACCTAAAACGAAAACACATTTAGAGCACTACTCCTAAGCAACCGCTCAACAAAATATTAGAAAAGATTTTGAAAGAGAGAATCAAGCCTAACATCTTTCATTTTGTACGAGAATCGTCGGTCTGACCCCCACAACGACAGCTATTACTAAAAGTATTAAAACAAATAAATCTCACTTTTTCTAAAACTAAGTTGTTATTTAGATATTACAGAGAAAATTCATGTTCCAAAAAGTTCATCTATCGATAAATATGTTCTAAGTTTACTTAATTAATATATTTCTTTTCCTCGAACACCAGATGAAATTAGACCGAATTTGACAACAAGCACCATACAATTAATCCATTTAAAGACTGCAAACACAATTTCGATTCCGCCAATCACTGCAATTTGCAAAATTTGCAAGAAAATATTCTCCTGTAACTATTTTTCAAATGTTCTTTTTTAAATTAAATTCAAATTTGATAGCATAAGCATGCTTCCAATTTGTACAAAAAATGATGCTAATTTGATACTTTTTAGAAATTCAAATCAACTCGTTTCCGTTACTTTTGATCCATTTAGACCAACATTGACAGAACATTCTAGCCCTAATATTTTTAAGGTCAGGATTCATTATGTCAATCTGCCATCATTTAGTGTGGCATATACTAGAAACAGGGAGCCGATTTTTTAATTTAGTACAAGTGATATCAGTCTAATGACATAATAAATATGTTTTGGTGCAAGGTTTGTTGAACAGTTTTGTAGTAAATTTTAGTTCGGTAATAAATTTCACAGTACCTTCTTTAGTAGTGCATTTTGTTGGGCTCTGCGCATCATGACACGTAAAGATTACGTTTAATGTATTGGCTAGGATCGCTATAGCTTCGCAACTTGTAATAATTACTCTGATCTGGTTGGGGGCCTGAATTTAGTTTTAATTAGCGGCTCGCTTGTTTAACGGTCCGAACCGGAGAGGAGCGCAATGTTAACGTGAGGTCGTAACGGTAAACTGTCCAGAATTGATTTAAACCAGATTAAAGTTTAGGACTTTGTAGTTCATTTGGAACAGGTGTCATAGAATGATACTTTCCAGAATAGTTCTTAATAAAGGCGGACTGGGAAGGATTTTCTGACTTCTATGGGACTCATTAGAAATTTTGTGTATGAAGTAGTAATCCTGATTGGCTAAACTAAAACGAAGGGGTGTGTTCCCAGACAGAATTCAGGGACACCAAGGAAAATTAATAAGAAATTCTCTCGTTAACAAATTTCCGAAAGGACAAGGGGGTCTGGAAATTTGTGAAACCCGTATCCAAAGAAAAGACGGAGGGCAGTGCCGGATTACCAGACAGGCAGAGTAGGCACCGGCCTATGGGTCCCACGCCTTATAGGGGCCCCGCGACAACGGATCAAAATAATATTGAATCGATTTGATCTTGACGTATTAGGAGATAATTTGCGAGGGGGGCCCCGAGCTTTCGACTGCCATGGGGCCTCCACAGGGTTTAATCCGGCACTGACGGAGGGAATTTTCTTATGATAGCGAGCGAGGAGGTCTAGTCTCAATTGCATGCAGTGTATATTCATTGGTATAAGTTTGTAATTATTACTGAGTTTATTCATGTTAAGGTCATACTTCAATTTTTCCTTGAGTTCAGAAATAATAGTGCATGTTTTATAATTCATGTTACAAGGATGTCATATAATATTTCGTTATATGAATGAGTTCGGATTTAGTTGTTTGTATGTAAAAGAAATATGTAGTAAGATTTCATGCATTTCTTCAGACGCATATTGTGCGGATTGTAAATAATCTGTTTAAATGAATTCTATCATTTATGCTGAGAATTGATTATCCTATATCTGGAGGAGTATGCCAATTAATCGCTAATTAACAAATTAGCCTAGTAGTACAAGGAGTGAAGTCCATGAACTCGAATGTAATTCAGTTGTGAATTCTCTTCAATCAAGAATCGAGTTAACTTGTGGCTAGTTAAGCTGATAAATTTATATCCACAGCGGGGTGCGATAGTTTATCTAAAGAGGGCTAATTATGTAATGTCCTGGGTAGGAATTTGTGTGTGTGTGATTTGGATTTTTAACGCAGCTTTAACAATTTTTCAGTCATATCGCTACGATGTCTCCAGTGTGGCAGTTTATAGTGATGTCTAGCACTGGGGCATCATGCCGCAGACATGTAGCATCATGTCCCACCCAGTCACATTATCCTGACACCAGGCTGACCAGTCCTAACACTAACCTCTTAATGCTGAGGGCCAAGCGAGGCAGCTGTTAGTTCCATTTTTATAAGTCTTTGGCATGACTCGGCCGGGGTTCGAACCTGTGACCTTCCGCATCCGAGGCGGACGCTCTAATCACTAGGCCACCGGAGCGGTCCCTGGGTAGGAATGCGAGGGCGCTAGAAAAGACAAATTCACGATCAGCAGGACTGTGCATCAATAATAGGTTGTTTGAGTATTCAGTGCGAATTACCCTAGTTAGTTCTGTTGATTTTTGATATACGAGATCTGACACGGGTGGGAATATTTGTGATCTCAGGAGAAGGAAATCCTGACCTGTATTTAGGCTGCACAAAATACTTTTATTTAAAGGAAATGGCTCTACACACAACTGACTGTACAGTTTGAAAGAGAGCGCAGTCCGGAACTAAGATCTGTTGACCCGAAGAGGCTAGTAGAAGAGAGAGAGAGAGAGAGAGAGAGAGAGAGAGAGAGAGAGAGAGAGAGAGAGATATGTTGTCATGCCAGGCAATCTCAGTTCGATCTGTCACTCAGTCGTATGATGAAATATTTATATCAGTAACAGAGCTGCTAAATAAAATTCGCTTATTTTTCCCCCCTATTTCTGAGAGAAAGGGAATCATTCACATGTCATTTGTTGGTTTATGTAATATTATTAAATTGTTTTATTTTACATTACGGTGGCTCGTGTTATTCTATTCTATATCTCTGCTCAGTTCTCTGTTATTACATTCCTTAATTTCATATTTTACATTATTGTTTACTTTATCCCGGCAAACCAAACCTAAAATCAAAGAGGCCACCACCGCCACGCCACAAAATATTAAATGGATTGAAAAAAAAAAAAAAAATGAATGAATGTTAGCATTCAGAGCAAATTTGACAGGGGACATCCTAGTATTCATATATTATTGCAGTTGTATCCTTCCTCCGCGTTATATGGCTGCTTTACTAAACTTAGAAAATCCTGTACACATTTTCAGCTTCGTCATTGCTTGAGAAATTTAGACCTAATTTGACGGGAAAGAATTCTAGCATCAAGACCTTTCTAGTTTGCTCACTGGTGTCAATATACCTTTAAAGATAAAGTTCAGTGTATATACAACCTGTAATGTATGAGTTCCTCGGAAGTAGTCGGTGCTGTCAATATTTTATTTTTTCATGTTATGGTGTGATTCATTGAACGATTGAGCAGACAGAACATGTTTTATGCATAACTTTACCCGCTTTATCACTAGTCCAGCATGTCTAACATTATTGGTGACTAAAGGCAATATTTGACTGCAATCTGTTACTATATTACATTTAGTACTAGTTCCCCGAACAATGGCAGAAAGTACCTAATCGTCCGTTATTTCAAGCCGCCGATATAACCGTTGGGGGAAGGGTGCCAGACGGGACTCGTCGGGAAACAGACTGAAAACAGATATTACAAAAGGTGTCCGACAGGAAGAAAAATTAGGTCCGGCAGTTCTTTACATCTGATAAGATTTAAGAATGTGTCAGACAAAATAGCTTAGATCGGTATTCCAACGTGACAAAACTTGACCGCCGATGTTCCTATAACCATACCGATCAAAGAACGTTTCTCTGAACGTATCAGATGTAGAAATATTGTATAATGATATATTCCGGTACATAAAACCTCGATAGACCTAAATGTTCTTCCTCTCGGCTACTTGCTGTAATATTTATCACCATTTCGCCACGACAATAGCTTGAAAGACAAACAACAAGTTACACATCATGTACATATACATTTGTTTAAATAAATAAAACGGACTTACATATATCGGGACAGATCACAGAAGGCGTACAAATGAAACTATAGATACGAAATATGACAATTGTCATATTAATAACAATAATGATATCAGGAAATTATGGTTCTAACAGTTTTAAGATAAACAAAATAAATAAGTAAGATAAATAAATAAATAAATAAATAAATAAATAAATTAATAAATAAATAAATGAAACAGTAACGAAGCTGGATTGAAAGCTATGTGAACTCAGAAAATTTTTATAAACGCAAAGCTGATTGACACATGAACGTTAAATAAAACAAAATAAAGCAGATTTACACCGACACCCTTACCATGTCCAAATCAGCCTGCGAATTTTTTCAAATAATATGTCGCTCTCACGTTTACTTGGGCAGGCTGCTCCAGACTCTGGGGGAACTACATTTAAAAGAAAGCTTACCGTACCTTGATGTCTGTAATCCTGATATCGTGGCCAAATTATGGTGTCTGAAAATATAGTTGTATTCGTTGAATGTGACCAGATTGTTCAAGTACTTAAGTCTTTTTTTGTCAAGTACTAAAGTATTCATAGACAAAAAGCGGTTAAGACATTTCAAGATGTCTAATAGTCCTGCTGTTTTCAGACAGATCTTATATATGTATATATGTAGTTGTTAGAAATTAGTAGAAAGTCGTGATCAGTTCCAAAAGGTTTCACACAGTCCTCACATGGCATTTTTTGGTCTTTATTGGTGAATCATTCAAAGAGTTGCTGGGGACTGACTTAGATATCATTGACTGCAAACCAGTCAGTAGGTATCTCGTTGTTTTCTACAACGAAGAAGTAAAAAGTAAGGACAAAATGAAGGTCCAGATTTCAAAAGACACTACAGTTGTTAGGTTAAATTGCAACAATGACAGATGCTACTTCTACACAAAACATTTATTCGTCAACATCGGTGTTTTCTTGAATGTGTCACATCTGGTGATTGTTTTAATGTTTTACTGTGCCACATCTGGTGTTTTATTGAATGTGCTGCATATGATACTTGTGTCCTTGTTTTACTCACTGCATTTAAAATAGTATACAAACTTAATGAGTGTGGATATACTTTAAAAAAAAATATAGTTAGTTACTGATGGTAAACTGGAATGAATAAACTATATAAATGCAATTCAGATAAATTCAGATAAAACTGCAGTTTGCCACTAACACTAATGCTTCTCTCTCTCTCTCTCTCTCTCTCTCTCTCTCTCTCTCTCTCTCTCACACACACACACACACACACACACCCACACACACACACACCCACACACACACACACTTACAATTTTAATCATCTGTTTACAACTAATGTCCTGAAAGTATATTTACATTAAGAAACATTATAATCTGACTTAAAAGCATGACACCAAAGATGTTACTAAGAACAGTAGCTCGAGTAGTGTTTACTGAAACATTGGCGTTTTCATCGGGTGCAATGTAATTGGTTTAGGCAATGAGGATAATGTGAATGAGGTGCGCGGTGAGAGCCACTCTATGACCTTTCTTCTTCTTGCATTGTACTTAGCTATCCTTGGATTTAATATTTTAAAAGCACTACATACGAAGTATTGATTTGTGACAGAAGTTAACGTGCTGGAAACGGTCTGTCTGTAAAACAAAAAGCGCAAATTCGCTGTCTCGATTTTATGCCTTCAAAGTGACTGCGGCGAAGTCTGTCTGCAGAAGAAAATACAGTAGCACAGAAAGGAGAGAATTTACCAGCTTTTACCATCTGCTGACTGAGAGCTGCCCTGTTGTTCTAAGGAATGGTTTCAAAATTAACACTTCTCTTACGATGATGCTAATATATTTCGGCAGCTAGAAGGTGTCTCCGTTTCTAAAACGAAGTTAATACAAGAGTACCTTCCGTATTTTCTAGCAATGATCTAAATCAGTCAGGTTTCTTCTGTAAAAGTATCATTCGATTCGCTGTTCTATATGTATTTTTCACCGACAAATTGGTGGTGAAAGAAGTGCATTAATTGATCATCTAATGAGCGCTTCGGCTAATAAAACCAACAAATATCGCGTTTGTCTTGTTATTAAAAAGGTTGTAAACTCTAATGGAGGCAACATATATATTTAACTAAGATCATATTTAATTGTTAGTGTGATTATTTATCTTGAAAATGTCCTGAGCAACACATCTGAAACAAACTCCAAAATTCAAAAAATACCGGGATAATCAGGTAAGCTAATTCAAAGCTAGTGTTACGTGGTGGTCATGGTTATCGTTATTTAGAGGATGATCGACAATGGCGTTATTAACCTATCGAGTAAATAATACTGTAAAATATGAAATGAATGGGTGGAATAATCCAAGACCTGAGCAAAGATATATAATAGAACAAAACGACCCCCGCCTCGTATGCAGAATATAACAATTTAATCAATTATATAAACAAAATGAAATATTGAACCTGATATTTTAATTACTCACTTTCTTTTAGAAATAAAATTACCAAATTTATTTTTTTTAAATGCAATTAGCCGTTCTGTTTATACCGATAAATAGAGGATCTCAAATGAGTAATGATTTAATATTGAATTTATGAAACGAGTTGAATAATTTTCAGCTTTTGCGAGCCTTGGCGAGCAAAAGCTGACATTATTCAACGAGTTTCATAATTTAATATTAAATCGTTACCCATTTGAGATTTTTTTTAATCACATAGTTTTTATTTCAGTGGAAGTTATTTAGATAGAAAGAAGAACGAATAATTTCGTTCATTCTGACAGACGGTGCACCTTTCATTTGTTGTGCATAAAATATAGTCCCAAACAAAGCTGAACTGGTAAAAGTAGATTGTACTTTTTTTTACAAACTATAAATCAAAGAAAAAGCTTCCATCCGAATAAACAGAACATTTTATAACGACAAAATCATTTTTCAAAACAGAATGATCAATGCGATGTGATGCCCACATTGTTTGATACGGTACACAGTAGGCCTAGAGTACATGTTTACCCTAAAATGTCACTTTCAGAACTAAACATTACATTGTTGCGATTTTCATGTGAAATAGGATTACTGGATGCAAAACTTCCCACATTTACTGCAATGCATTTGTGACCGGATATTTGCAGTATTTGATTTGGAACAACAGACTGTACAGAAGACGTAAACAAATTTCTTTTTGAGTCGGATTTCCATCCCATAATATACCGCGTAAAGATGCTGTGGTTGGATAAAGTTCTGTCAGTTAGGAGACCCATTTATGTCCAGATTCTTCTGTGAACAGAGGTGAGTTTATTTACTTCTGTAAGTTAACATTTAAACCACGCTTGTATATACGGTGGATTCTATATCTATGTTACAGATGTGCCGCCCATCCATCCCCACCCCCACCCTCGTTATCATCTAAGCAATACCGGTAGTTTTACTTGTTATTTTTCTTGTCTTGGGGGTTTTGCCATTTGTCATGTTATGATATGTTATGCATGACATAACAAACCCCTGTGGGGGTAAATTTGCAATATTGATACTGGACGAGACCATTTTTTCCCAATCCTCTTTCGCGAGTCGAATCACAAAATGGAGGCCAAAAATGTTCAATGAAAACAAAAAATTCCAGATGGCGGGGTTAGAAAAAGTTTTCCAACGATCACAGCCAATCAGTAAAGATAATATTGCACAATAATTTCATGGGCTTATTTGGACCAATCAGAATCACATAAAGTGACATGTTCACATGTATAATATCAAAAATATGAAACTGCACACGCTGTAGGCAAAGTGTACCGACTATGTGATAAGACAAATTTCATCATGAAATCGAGAGAACGATCGAAATGCAAAGCATGCCTGCATAATCTGGTTGGTTGCCGGTCCTTCCAGATTCAACGTTGGTGACAAGTTGGAGTCGACATATCTCCCCCCCCCCCCTTCAGCCCCTTTCGGGTCATCAACCATAATTTGGTTGTCTCTTCCCTTTGCCCATTGTATGGGTGTATATATAGAACTGTTTCCCTTGTGCTTTTCGAGTTTCGCTCGCTTCTACGCAGCAGAATCTCTTTACCTTTAAGTTCCGTGTCCCTCAGTCTTCCAGACATCCGTCCTTTGGACAATTTATAACGAGAGAACACTTGCTATTCTTCCGGAGCTAAGACTTCGCCTCTTGCAAACTCTGATTTACTAATTTTGCGAGATATAATACTTAAAATATGGAATTTCGTCTGGGAAACACCCACCGCTTTTTAGCTCAGTCAATCAGGATCTAACCGCCGTTATTATTACACGCCCAGCGAAGTTAGAATAATTCTCTAATCCGCCGTTATTAAATAATCCGATTCCTGGAAAATTTCACGTTATGACACTTAGTTCCAATGGCAAAAAAATTGTCTCTGTATCGTCTCCACTTTATAATTTTTCCGGCACTTAAACCGAAATTCATCTTGCCTCGTCCATGTGAAACTATACACTGATGTTCCTCTGGTTATTCCCTTGTCTAGTCTTAGCGCCCTTTCCAAACCTTTATAAAACGAAAATATGCCTTCTTCGATGGTTACAGGCTACTAACTGTTTATTATATAACTTTCTGTAAGGTAAATAGTCAAAGGTGACTATACCTTGGATTGCTGATTGCACCATGTGTACAGTCCTTAACATTTGTATTTGTATAGCACTTGAATTCTGCTATAGCATTGCAATCCACAATAATTCATCACACGACATAAAAATCAATTGAATATTTTCTGACAGGTAAGGTACAGACATGTAACAACCGCGATTCTAAAATTTGTGACTATTTGCAGATGATAATGTTATCACATAATTAAAATAGTGCAGTTTTTTTAAAGTTCTTCTTTTTGGTAAAGATTGATATAAATGTATGAATTAGTTATGTATACATTTCCCAAAATTTTATTCTAGAACAGGGGTCGGCAACCTACGGCACTCGTGCCACAAGGTGGCACGTCAAGAGGTTTTGTGTGGCACGCGAAGGGCAGCTAAATATCTCGATTTTGACAGTGTTACTCTCTTATGGTGGTACGCGCTCGTTCATTTTGTAATTAATCCGGAAAAAGTGGCAAACTATGTAAAACTGGAAGGTTGACCAAACACCTGCCCTCCCCCCGGCCCTCCCCAACCAGCTTAGTCTCATTCTTTCTTATCCTTCAAATTCAAAGATGATATTTTACCAGAACTGCTCGAAAAATCTCACTAGGTTTAGTTGATTGGCAGAAATATAGAACATGTGTGACATTAACAAATGGAAACCCCGTTGATGACTCTGACATAAACAGAGCGATTGCGTACAGATAGCATGTTAACAAATTGAATGCGTCGTCAAAAATATTGACTGTGCCTATTCCACAAACTATGTAACTTAAATTGGCATATACGAAGTGTTCCTAACATGCCGAAAACGATTTAAAACTTCAGCCATCTATTTCAACATTGATTCTACAGGGTAACAAGATATCACCTTTTCATCACAGCGTTGTAATATGGAACAACCATGCATTACAAACGAGGGTTATGGCCTAGTCGACATGTTTAGAGGCGATTCCATGCAATGACTGTATGCTTCATAATATGAATAAAATCGGTAGATAAAGTACTCAACTTTTGACATAAACATTATTTCCTCACCTTTTCGTTCAAATTGCTACAAACCTAATAATCCACAAGCAATACAATATGAGTTGCAATTAGGGTAAATTACTTCTGACAAGAACTTTAAATAACGTCCCTGCTGGAATTCTGATCTTTGCAAATAATTCCACAATTCATTGTCACAAAACGATATCTGAACAGAAAAGGACTACTGTCGATCATCCTCCTCAGAAAATAAATATGAATGACTAAACGCATCCAATTACAGACGCACATCTATTAATACCATTTCTTGAGAAATTTGATTATGGGGTGGGGTTGATCTGCTGAAAAAGCTAAGTTCTTTTATCTTTTTTTTTAAACCCCATTAAACATTTTTTTTTATAAATCTGCTGCACGTTGGGCGGGCGCTTGGCATAAATGGGTCCAAGAATTTCATTATGTTTACTGGGATGATGGGAATACAACACATGGATCATATTTCCGAGTAGAATATTTGTTAATGAATGGAAAATTATGATTATCGAACTTTAAATATGTTGACACAATTAATGGCTTTGGCAGAGATACATGCGTTCTAAAGTCTCAGTGATTGCAAAATACCGAGAAAACCTTTAAACAAGCAAATGCACATACTAAGTTTCCGGATTCACAAACATACATTCCTGTCAACGAAGCACACTGCTGGTATTTGATCTCAATAAAATAGATTTTCTGTCTTTCACACCAGCTGCCGCTGATTCCAAAATGTTGCATGCTCGTGTTAACAAACGTTTGAACGGTTATAACGACGCAAAGGAATTAGAGAAGCAAACGACGGCTGATTGATTGTTAAATGAAGCCTTATCAGTATTACTGTAGACCACTAGTCAGATTTCAATTAATCGGATTCACTCTACTCTGATTATACTAAAATTATAATGCATGGATTAGTTACAGTCTCTCTCGGGTTTAACTGCGAACTTCAGAGAATTTTGAAGATGAGGGGACGAACCTCATTTCTAGAAATCCTTGAAATAAGAAATTTTTGAACAATATTGTATTTCTAATTCTCTCTGCAATAAGTTGAATTTTGTAAGGGCACATGACTAGTAAAACATTCTCTATTGCGAAACATGACTCTAACTCAGCTCACAGCACACATATACGCAAACAATATTTTGAATTATTTTGCACGGGAAAAAAGTAATCGACCTTCCCTCAAGAAAAATTTCTCTATACAGTGTGGACTGACAACTGAACTTGTTCTTGTGTTTAGTTTTCTGTTAAATCTGTTCTCTGTGATGAAAATATCATAATATTCTATTCCGTCTATAAAATCCCGGCGAAACCTGTATTAGTCTAAGTAAAAATGAAACTAATTGCAATGCTCTGAAATGCTAAATTCCAATTCACCATATTGAGTAAACAGACAACGTACATATAGAAACAGCATCTGCCTTGAAAATTCAATGGCTGCCATCAAATTAAAACAATGTCAATATGAGATCCCAGATTCCATGTATATATTAAATTGTTGACATCTCCGGAGAAAAAAGAAATCCTCGGTGGAACACTAAAGCAACAAAACACATACTGAGTCCATAGTCCGACATTTCATATTTAATCACAGTACAGTATTTAATTAACTGTCCCTGACAACGGTAGTCTCATAGCGAGCGTTGTACTTCACGACCTCGCAGATACATCGTTTTATGATTGTATTCTGTGGCTGATAAAGTTTCAGGCATTTGGTGCATAGCCAATAAGAACAATAGGGACTCGATAAAAACTGCCGATAAATATCGTTTAATTCGAACCAGATAACGAGCTTGCATACACCACAACTCGGGCAATATATATATATATATATATATATATATAT
>JAECUM010041159.1:0-19491 GCA_016617855.1 Megalonaias nervosa
TTTTTTTTTTTTATTGTTTTCAGTTTTTGAACCAGTTTTTATTGGTCTTCCGTGAATTATTCTCTGAATGACTGTAATAATTAGAATGCTAAGTATTACTCAAAGTAGTTGCTGCCAAATCCAGCTTTAAAGAATTCTCCTGTATGCTCCCTGAGAAAACTCGAACCGAAATTTTATATATATATATATATATATATATATATATATATATATATATATATATATATATATATATATATATATATATATATATATATATATATATATATATATATATATATATATATATACAGAGCAGTTCTTCAAGCCGCTTTCAGAATTATTTAGACTTTTTATACAGCCATGATGATTTGATTCTATCTGCTCTTCTACATGCACACGAAAGTTGATTAGAGAACATCTCCATCAAGCCGCTTACAGTATTTTTTTTACAGACCTTTTTATTCAGTCGTGGTGGTATATCTTCTTCTGGTAGATGAATTCCTTCTTCAAGGCCCCAAAGCGTCGACTATTGATTTCTGTATAGCTGGCAATGAAGACCAATTGCCATTTAAACAGATTATTTCAATCATAAAGTGCAATAATATGACATTGGAAAGAGAAACATCGTAATTTGAAATGACTAACGCTGGAGGCAGTCAACAAAAGAGACAGTTATAGAAAACAATATAAAAATATCGTGGTTCGCTCACTAAAGTACTTATAACAATGCAACCGTAATTTCTTTTCGACTAATAAAATATGACCAGGCTAATTTCGTCTCAACTCAGTTTGTACTGGTATTAACAAAGTCCATGTATCTGATATACACAAAACGCGTTGCTCTCTCTCTCTCTCTCTCTCTCTCTCTCTCTCTCTCTCTCTCCAAACAGGAGACATTAGGCTGCCCTTCATAAATGGTGCTGTTTGCTTTCCTTTAGTTTGATAAGTAAATCATGAACACGATTTTATTTAACTTGTACTTTAATTATGATATAAACGGTCTTTCGTGGCATCACTACTAGTATATTTACAGTTGAACATGAATTCCAATGTTAGACTTACATTTCGAATACATATACCCAGTTGCAATTAAATTTTACCAAAACCGGTCAACCCTAAACAAATTTGCATTTATCTTTCATCAGATTGCTGGAAATTCGAAGACGTTTTGATTCTTTGGTGATTTGGTGTTTTACAGCATGTCAACACAAGTAGGTTATTTGTTATGGAGGCAACTGGAGTAAAGTGACCTGACTAAGGACATATCACTGTAACCAACCCAGGCTGATCAGATAGTAGGATTCCTACCTGCAGCCTTTCTGTCGCAAGTCAATCACGTCAACAAAGTGTCGAATGCGGTTCCTTATAGGCAGTCTGAAGAAAATTAGCGATTTTAAAGCAAAATGTTTGCACTTTTTGGTGGGTGTTCCTAGTGACATTTCCAGACCTGTAGTTTCTGTCCATAGTCAACGTTTACTTGTCAATTTGGGACAGCACTTTCGTTTTCGGTATATTGACTTTACTCAACATTGTGTTGAGCTCAATCGACTTTAAGAGTGGGCAATTTTATGAAGAATAAAAAAATAAAAAAATAAAAAGATACTAACTATAAGTTACTCAGTCCGTGCAACCACTCTCAAAATCTGACAAAATTCTCCCATTAAACTCCAGATTGGTCATGAGAATTATTTGTCTAAACAGCAATTTTAAAAAGACAAAACTACTATACCGCTGAAATCAGACAATCAACCCACATCCTTCTGCAGTTCAGTCGGTGGTCAAAATGTTGAGATGTTGGGGTGCTATAATGCATTTGCCGTATCATAAAACCTCCATGCTCTTAAGAACTTTTCTTAACTTTTGCAGTATTTTGCCCTCAAGAGCTTGTCAGCATCAGCAAGGTTGGAACAATCGTGGTAATAGGCACAGAACAAGGGGCCGTCATGAGGGACCCCTTTACAATCGACAAGATGTGGGTGACTTTCGGGTACACGGACATCAATCAGATTACAGAGTATAATTCCCTCAAGGATCTCAAATTCGAGCTCGTGGGGAAAACGTACGAACTCCCATTTTTCTGTATCGGCACCGGCCATGTTGTGTTTAAGAAGTCACTTTTTTGCCAAAAAATGTTCACGAGTAAGATTGTAAAATATGATCTAGCGCAGAATCGTTGGATGGGGGAGCGTCAGCTAGAAAACGTTGGCGTCCACAACACATATCCATATCAGTCTGGCAAATTCAGCGACATCGACTTCGCCGTGGACGAGCTTGGACTCTGGATGATATACGCTACAAACGAATCTAAAGGCAACATCGTAATCAGCAAAATAAACCCGGACGACTTGAGCTTCGAGCAAACCTGGATTACCGAAATCCCGAAAAGATCAGTTGGGAACACGTTTATGATTTGCGGGATTCTCTATGCCACCGATTCGTATGAGCAAATTCCCACGTACATCAAATATATGTACGACACAAATACGGTGAAGGAAAAGATTCTGACAGAGAAGCAGCTCCCGTTCCGGAATTCTCTCAAGTCAGAATATGCCAGAGTTTACACACTGGACTACAGCCCTGCTGACCGAGTCCTGTACTCCTGGAACCACGGTCATGTGGAGATATTCCCGGTTTCTTTTTCAAGGGAAGACGAACCATAATCGTTATTAGGAGGCTTAAGCAACCACGACTGACATCAAATAGCTTGTAGTGCGCATTAATATTCTTAAGAGGAAACATTTATCGCAACTTTAATATTCAAACTCAGTATGTAGGATATGGATGATGTTGAAGTACAACATATATCTACTGGTCAAAATGATACTATTCTGTTATTGCCTTCACCCAAGGAACTGTTTTCCTTTACTGTTGTCTGGTGAGTATAATGCCTGAACCGAAGGTGATTCTATACGCCACCACAATTGCGACCAGGTTAGCATTTTACCTATTTGGGATCCTTCTACACCAGGCCACCAACAAACCATGCACGAATTTAACCCGCCGATGACATCAACAATATATTAGCAAGCTGTATCCCGCCATTTATCAATCTTTTATATGTGAAAGCATTACCAAGAAAGTTGAGCGACTTCATGACAGAATCAAGTATAGTTACGTCACGTAACACTCAGTTTATTGCGTGCTCTTTAAATGTTCAGTCGACGAATAAAGCTAGTGAATGCAATAAATTTACATAATTGATATAGAACGTTTCGTGTCACTTTTTAATGAAGCATCTTTTATGTATTAAAACAGCAGTTTTTGTCATACTTCTTTTTTACTTTCTTATTTAATCTATTTGTTACATTGCACTACGTTACTAGTTCGTGTTATGTAACATAGTTATAAAAAAATAATATTTTAATAAAGGAAAACATCACGGAGCAACTTTTTTCTTGTTCAAATCAGTGATAATTCATTATGTAAAATTGTTTATTCGTCTATGGTTCAATTGTTTAAGGATCAGTTCACAAATCTTACCAACCGATGCTCGACCGGATACATAGTCAGGGATGTAGTCTTGCCTGGGATCGTTTGGAATTTCAAGCTGAGGAACCCTCCATGCTGAGGCACCGAACCATCGGTTTACCTCAGGAATTAAAATTAGCACTTCAGTACACAATATATTTCGATCTTAGGACTATATATAAAAAGCTGTGAATGAAAACCAAATTTCATTCCCCCTTTTTGACATATGAAATCGCCCCATCTATAAGTGGTTAATAGCGGCCAGTATTGCAAAAGACTCAATCCCACAATTACCACTTATTTAAGCCTCCAAAATCTATATTCTATCTTTCTCATTCAAGAAGTCATCTTCCAGTCGTCTCACCACATGTACAACTACTACGGTTACTGACACTTCTGCTGCTGTTCCTATTGTCTTTATAAGTACAACCACTAAGGACTACGACGACGACGACGACGAAAAAGAAGAATATGAAGAATAAGAAGAAACGGGGATAAATTGTGTATCACAAAACTATGACAATGTATTACTTCGTCCTTTTTTTATCCTTGCCAAGTTATAACGTGAACCGAGGTGACCCCTTGGTTAAGGGCTTGAGCTTGTGTTCAGAAGGGTGTGGGATTCATTCCTACCTTAGGAGATTTTACCGTAGTGTGTCCTTGGGCAAGGAAATTGACTTGCTCGACACGATATAACTTCAAAGTGTTGCTGTGCTGTAACATGAACCCCACCACCACACCCTTACCCCCCCCCCGTAATATTTTGAACATTTTATGTAAACAATAATTATGGACACTGTATTCGTCATTGTTACTATATATTCTTACACCGAATTAATCGCTCGGAACATCGTTCAAACATTTCCGTTAGGTGGTGAAATATATTATTCTAAAGTGCGACGAATTACATCCGAGGTTTTTGAATCTCGACTTTAACGGAAAAGGCCGAATATATTTCGATTGCGAATTAATGTTGATTACGTACAGTAGAATTGTTTCATCATGTTTATATCACCATTGGAGATGTTCGATCTAGTTTTTTACATGGACTTAAATGATTCGCATTGATGTAGACACAAAAATGTAAATATTCCTCCTAGTAACACGTCTTGCTCTTTCTGGACTAGGTCTAAGCATGAACGAAGTTCCATCAGATGCCATTTTGTGTCATTGTGTTAGTTCGTCATATTCTAGTTTCCTCCTAGTCGTAAAGTAGTGCATCTAATATTTCCCTATGCGACACTATGCAAAATATTTCTGTTGTGACCATTATATGTTCCCTTAGACAGAAGACACCATCTTGAGTGTATATCTACTTTCTAATACAAATGTTCCCTAAGACAGTAGACACTTTGAGTGTATATCAACTCTATATTACAAATGTTCCCCGAGACAATGGACACTATCTTGAGTGTATATCAACTTTCTAATACATCGCTATTTTGAGGATATTGCATCTGCTTTTAAACTCTATCAGGTTACAGTGAATGTAAGGTTCGCGGTCCATGTAATTCATGTTTACAATACAATGTTTATATTCAGATTGCAGATGTAAAATGTCTCATAGGATTTTGTTCCATTTCAGCAAGCTACTTTAGTTGTCTGTAAAACTCGTAACGAATTATTTGTCCCTCACTGAGTTAGATACCTTTATTAATTCATTGTGATGTTTTGCTATTCAAACAGTCAAACATTGCATCTCCTCAATGTACTCTCTGTGCACCTCTATACATATTCTGTCTGATTATCTAATTATTAAATGTCATTTTGTATTCACGTTTGGGTATGTTGTTCATACACTGTAAAACTGCACTTCCAACGAATGACGGCTTTCAAATCGTCCTGCCCTCAACTTTATCCAAGCCCACCTTGATATCAGTAGACAGTGTTCGATGGCAGTGGTCTGCGGCGCTGCTTTTACAGATCACTGATATCTCACCTCTGTCCGCGTGGGTTCTAGTCTCGGTTCGTCCAACGTGATTATGTGAGAAAACTTGCCAGTATCTTACCGTAGGTCGGTGGTTCTTCCCGGGTTCTTTCTCCACCAAATATACTGGCCAAAATGTTTCATATGCTGAAAAATGTTATTAAACCCACAAAACCCCCCAAAACCCCAATGATACTCTAAAGTCCCCCAGGATTATGCTAGTTGCTATTTGCTCAGTAGCATAATTGTTCTTATTCTCTATCATTTTTATGTCAGTGCCATCGCAGGTGTCCGACGTGCTGCACGTGCAGCCGCAAATCATTCTAAAGAAAGTGACTTTGTCTATTGATTGGTCTTCAATTTATTGACATATTCAAACAACCAAAAATGTGTAGCAAAATGTTCAGAACGTTTGTAATACCCATTGTATTTAGCCTCTTCATAATTAGAGCATAGATTGTCGTAGAAGAAGACCATATATACTTTGTAAATAATAGAAATGACTGTACGTTTAAAAAGAACAAAAGAAAACCATAGGATACAAGTTAAGTTCTTTTAAGACAAAACCAAGTTTATACTATTTTTCCCTCAGCTTTATGATTGTGCTGATTGGTAACTGGACTGAACATCGTAAAGCATAAGATAAATACTCACTGATTACTGATCACATACATACTCTTGAGAGAGAGACCGCTCCGGTGGCCTAAATGGTTAGAGCATCCTCCTCGGATGCGGGCGGTCGCGGGTTCGAACCTCGGCCGTGTCATACCAAAGACTTTAAAAACGGTACCAGTAGCTGCCTCGCTTAGCGCTCATAGTTAAGAGGTAGTGTTAGGACTAGTCGGTCTGGTTTCAGGATAATGTGACTGGGTGGGACATCATGCTCCATGTCTGCAGCATGATGCTCCAGTGCTAGACATCGCTATAAACTGCCACACTGCAGACATTGTAGCGATATGACTGAAAAATTGTTAAAGCTACGTTAAAAATCCTAATCACACACACACACACACACACACACACACACACACACACACACACATACATACACACACTGTTGAGAAAGAATCTCTGCCTGGATTATTGATTGCTTTGTCCCTCGGTGAGCCATATAACGTTATTAATTCATAGTATTTGTTTTAATCCTGTTCGGGCTAAGTTACCACATCAGAGCGTACTGCCTAAAGGCGAAGTAGTGTTACACTTGCAAAAACGCTAACCACCCCACTTTGGACCAAATCCATGCTCTTTTGACTTCAGTATTTATATTTAGACCTAATTCGGATCATTCATAAGACCTATGTATACCTACTTATTTAACGGACCTCTCTTTGTGTGTGTATATACCCTGTCGTTGTATTATGCACCTGCAGCAAATTAATGTACGAGCTACAGCGCATTACAATGTAGTGCCAACACAAGGAGTCAGAGCAATATTTCAAGCGGGATTTATATATCCTTGGATTTTTGTAATTTGCATTGTAACTAATTTCGTAAAATGTATGAGGATTCAGAAAATAAGAGCATCTTCTCGTTCTTTTGTGCACGCAATAATAATGCACCACGCTGAAATATTTGGCATTTTGTGACGACAATATTTGTCTTGAAAATCGAGAGGATCATATTTGCGTAAAATACTCTTCATTTTGTAAACTATGTCTCCTGCGAGCACTGTGTTAATGTATACTTGAATATGTCTTTAGATAAATAAACTTAAAGGTGACATATTCTTGACCAATGTTTTACCTCTTTGTGTTTTGCTTCAGCTGTGTGATATTAGTCATTAGTTATTATTGCTGATGATACCCCCCCCCCCATAAAACAAAACAAACAAAAAACCCCAGAACAAACAAACAACCACCAAAAACCTATTTATTGAAACACATGGTTAAGCTCTTTCTGACCTAGCACGAATTAAACCAATTTATGGAAGAAAACAGTTTTAAATGACTTCTGACCTAGTTTTATGCATGATCTACACAATAATGCACTGGTGATAGTCGGTTTTTAGTACATTCTCTACAAGAGCGACATAAAAAACATGGGTGAAATGTTCTTGAGTAACTTCTATAATAGTTTTATCATCATCATCATCATCATCATCATTATCATTATCATCATCATCATCATCAATCCCTTAACCCAAGAGGTCGTTGGGGCACCACAGTTGACTTTATAACCAATTCTCTCCATCTTCCCCTGTTCTCTACTGCCCTTTGGGAATCTCCAAATCCCGTGCCTGTCCACTCCTTAATGTTGTCCTCCCACCTCTTTTTCTATCTGCCTCTTCTTCTGCACCCTCGCACTGTGCTTGCAAGATTGTTTTGCCAGTCCAGACGATCTTGAGACATGACCGTCAGTTTGCGCTTTTTTTTACAGTGGTCAAGAGGTCTTCATAGGATCCGATTGCTTGTTGGACCCTGTTGGGGATTTCTTCGTTGGTGACATGGTCAATGGATGAGATGCGGTAGTTTTATGCAATAGCTAAAATGACTCACCTTGATGTTCCTAATTTTTGTATGAGCTATAAAGACTCACCTTGACGTACAGCTAACCTATTGTTTGTGTGAGCTGCATCAAACCATCTCAGGTGATACGCTGTCGAATCATTTCTCACCTATATTTATGCACTATCCTCATAAAATGCCACAGTAATGCAATACTTAGTGATTTCCGACCAAGCTTTATGCATGAGTTTCATTAAAACTCACAATGCACATGCTCCTGAGCATTGCCTGAACTATTTGTATACACGATTTGTATTAGAACACACTAGGAACATGTTGCTGAATATTGCCTGAACTATACGCATAAGTTTTGTTCAGACTCACAATGCACATATTCCTGAGCATTGCCTGAGCTATTTGTATACACAGATTTTATTAGAACACACTAGGAACATATTCCTGCATATTTCCAGAACTAGCTTTGTGCGCGCGTGTTAAAAACTCACCGGGCCCATGTTCCTGAGCATTGCCTGAACTAGCTATATGCACAAGTTTAATTAAAACGAACCAGGCAGATGTTCCTCAATATTTCATGAACAATTATGCACGAATTTAATTAAAACTTACCATCCACATGTTATTGAGAACTAGCTATATGCACAAGTTGTAATAAAATTCACAAGAGGCATGTTCCTGAGCATTGCCTAAACTATTTGTATACATGAGTTTTATTAGAACACATTAGACACATATTCCTGAATATTCCCTGAACTAGCTATACGCACAATTTTTGTTCAGACTCACAAGACATATAAACCGGAGTATGTCTTGAACTAGCTTTATGCATAAGTTTTATTAAAACTCACCGGGCAGATTTCCTGAGTATTGCCTGAGATAGCTATATCAGCGAATTCTATTAAAACTCACGAGGCATATGTTGCCGAGTATTGCCTCAACTAGCGATAGCCTTAGGTAATATAGACATAATCGCCAAGAAGCCGTATCGATTATCGCCTGCTCTAACTGTATCAACAAGTTACATATTATTTTTTTTTTCTCAGAAATTGCTAACGTTAATATTGCTGAAGGCAAGGGCCTTTAAGACTACTTACTGTATCTTCACTTATATGTAGTGTGTGTGTGTGTGTGTGTGTGTGTGTGTGTGTGTGTGTGTGTGTGATTTGGAATTTCAACGTAGCTTTAATACTTTTTCAGTCAGATCGCTACGATGTCTGCAGTTTGGCAGTTTATAGTGATGTCTAGCACTGGGGCATTATGCCTCAGACATGTAGCATCATGTCCCACCCAGTCACATTATCCTGACACCAGTCCGACCGGTCCTAACAATAACCTCTTAATGCTGAGCGCCTAGCGAGGCAGCCGTTTGTACCATTTTTTTAAAAATATGTCTTTGGTATGACTTTGCCGGGGTTCAAACCCTCGACCTCCCGCATCCGAGGCGGACGCTCTAACCACTAGGCCACTGGTGCGGTCCGCTTATATGTAGAGTCCAACCAAAAACAACATAGATTATGATCTTCCATCACATAATGCGCCTACTGATTGGGGTCTACGTCGTTTTATTCCATTGATTATTCTTTGAACACTGAATGGAACCTGCATTATGAGAGGGAAAATCTGGTTATATGCATTTTGCAGTTTGGCACAACTTAGAGGGTACATGCAGTAACTTAAGTTAATTTTTACTGCACATAACGAGACTAGTCTTAACAATGCTAATAAGGTAAAGATGCTAATTTGAACTGGAGCAAATTTTTGGGAAGGCGTTTGGCGCCAGCTTCAATGTCGCTAGTAACAAATACATCAAACTGCAGATGAAACAAATGAGGATCAAACAGAAGTTAAGAAAGTATAGCGTATTTCAAGCCGTATTTAAAATGGTTTTAATTAAAATCCCTCTGAGGCCTTTTCATGTCAATATGTAAGCTGATTATATTCAACTGCAGTACAATACTATGGAGTTGGTCTCGATACGACAACACAAAGGTCTGTTTCAACAATCATATATTCCCCTAAGACAGAGAACTCTATTTTTATATAAAACTTCAAACACATCGTTATATTCCAGATGCTAAACGGCATCTATCAAAATCTATTGCAAGTTATAGTAGGGAAGATTGTCTATTTGGATTTATCGCCTTCATTGAGCTCTTTTAGCAACATCACAAAGCTGTGGTATCAAACAAACTTAGGGCGTAATATCCTTAAACGTAAGATGTAAATTATGACTAGTTTAGCAATAAGGCTTTTTATTTTAAATTTGTTGACCTATAATTTCTAATGTGAATTAGGTGGCCTTGCCAAACTTGCATTTCACTGCAGTACCAGACGCTACATCCAAATTTCGATTGTCACTTAATTTCGGTTGTCTGTCACTACTCATCTATTCATGAGTTCTATTTTTCTTTCAAATATCATTAAGTTTGAGATCAGCATTAAAAATCTCTACTTAAATTTTTTTTATTGCTGTATTTAACTAAGCTTATATTCCAAAAACACTTTTACCATTTGATGTAGAGCGTAACATGAACATGAGACTGTAAAGCTGTCACTGAATATCGTAATACAACGGGTGAATCAGGGGTTCCGGAGAAGAGAGTAGTTCAAAGTGATATTGCCACTGTTCTGATATTAAAATTATTCACTGATACATTTCAATTTCTCATTATGAAATATATAATAAATATATAATAAGTGCTCTTATTAACTCTTAGTGCTACTTGGCTATTTAGGATACATGCCAACACAAACACATTATGTATAAGGAAAAGAAGTGTTCCACGGCAATTCCCCCCCCCCCCCAAACACTTTAGGACCAATCCATGCTCTGTGTGTACATGATTGCATGGCATCGTATGGACTCGACGCACTTTTTCAGGCCAGGGCGTAAGATTCTTTGACTTGTAACGCGAATCATCACCTTTTATTCAGTTCGCAAAATTCATTAGTATTTTCAGGCTAATAGCATCTTCTCTATTGCGTTTCGTCCACGCAGCCACGACACACGCCATATTGGAATATTTTACATGTTTATGATTACAGTAATTTGTTGTCGTCGAGGAGGAAAAGACCCATTTACTTTTCATTTTTGTAAACTATGTGCATTATACCGTGTTGTCATGGTATATATTATTACATCAATGGGACGGTCTTATAGCAATGGGTAAGTTTATTGGATGACATGGATATAGAATAGCAGCACCGAAAGGAAAAAGCTAATAAATTCATTACTAAGCTAAGGATTTTCAATCATTCCCTCACGTTTACAGCTGACAATTACCACACAAACTGCGTAATTCTGGAGACAAAACCTATACACTGTCGAGATAAAATCTGCCCATACATCAAACCCACCGACAAACACATTGTCTCCTTCCATACAGCTATGACCCTCAACACTTCACTAATAACATACGGCAAAACCAGGCACTGAGAATAAATTCTGATTTGCTCCGACTGAGACGTTTGTAAGTCAGTTCAAATAACTGTCTCAACAACCGATAACACAGGCTATGATGTATTAAGGGTGAAACAAGAAAAGGTACAGATCTTTCGAAATGCAAAGAAAGGAATAAATTCAGCGAGTACCAGTTATCCAGTTCTATGACAAAGGGTGTTTGATCGACTCAAACTGAGCAGGATTCTTCGGGCTCTGTTATCATCACCTTGTCAACTGAATTAAAATGATAATTTATTAAATTTTAGTTTATGCACAACTTGAGGATCTTGAGTTATTTATTGTAGGTACACATTGCCAGTGTTGCAATGGGGTTTGTCTGATAATGACCATTGAGGGAGGAACTGCCACAGGTGGTGTGTTAAGATGATGTAATGTCAAATTATAAGGCTTAGTCAGTGGCTAACACTTAGATAGGGGTGTTGTACATGTACCTTCAAACTGAGAGGCAGACCTGGGAATTATGCAAGAGACTGTTATTGGCCTCTTGCTGTCTTCATGGGGCTTGTCGAAGGGGGGGGGGTCGGCGGGGCATGAGCAGAACTATTCCCATTGGTTGGCATTGGCATCAGAATTCAAAGCGCCAACAAAATTAGATAATCTTACGTAACATTGCAGGATCATATAGAGTACCATGTGATCAGTCACTTCTCTGGTTTTTCAAATGTACAGACAATGAATGTAGAGTTTCACTTCTCTGGCTTTTTAAAGGTACAGACAATGGATTTTGAGTCTCAGCATCAAACGTTTCTTACGGATTTGTGCTGGTGGTCTGATGGTTTTCGATATCGTGCAAACTGACTTTCTGTTCATCTTCCCGATGTGCGCCGTTAACAGTCGAGTTGATCATCTTTCTCGCCAGCAACGGCCAATTAAAACGTGCCATTACCGGGGAAATGGTCTCTGCCAAACTTAGACAAGCACTTTCTATTCTAGGTGTTCAGTTCAGCCCGGGAGTAACGAAATCTCATCGATTCCTTTGTTCAGGGCATGAATCAGCAATGGTGTTAATGAAACGGTTCTCAGAAAAGATATTAGCTAGTTCCCGAATGATATCATCAGACGCCATATTTGTGGTCAGCAGGCAGATTTACCGTTGACTTTGTATATTGTGTTTGGAAGTTGAAATACATTCATTGAATATTAAGATACTTTTACGAACATTACATACATAAACTGAACGCAAATCAAGCTTTCTGTTTGTGGTTTGACTTTGACTTTCCTACTGTGTGCCTGGTTAAAAATGATAAATTTTGGTGATCGCACATGGGAGAAACTACCAGGTTTCCCGTCGTCCAGGTAAAATGGGCAGAATGTCGTCTGCTAGTGATCGTATCGGGAAGTATCTTTTTCACCCATGCGCAACCGGAAGTGCCTTCAACACATCCTATTATTTCGACAGTGACCCAATTGTCGACGATGGTGTTGGATTTGCAAAATACTCTGGCTACGTTATCTGAAAGTGTTTCGCTCCTTGACTGACTCTAGGAATAGTGGCACGAGGGAAGCACGGACCAAGCTGACACACTATTCCTTAGGGCATGCAGAATCATTGCCGCCGGAGGAGCCCGTCATGGACAACAATGCAACCCTAGTGAAGACAAGTTCCATCCCTTCAGTGACGATCGCAATATACGAGGCAGAACCCTTGCCGTTCCTGGAGACAGTGCATCAGAATCTTCGCCAACAAATTCAAGAAGGTGCACACATTCCTCCAGCTCTCACCTTATGCAGAGGAAATTCCAGTACACTTCCCGGAACTTAGGACATTTACGACTGGGAGTAATAAAATTGTCCATTTTGGTAAAAAGTGCTCTTCCTCCATGTTCCATGGAAGCTTACAGGGGCAGTTGAAAACACTACATCGATCTTGTCAACCACTTTAAAACTCCACAGCACTATATTTTCTTTGTTTTCTTTTTTTTCTTCCATGTGCCACATTGCAATTTTCGTTTCACATCTTTTTGTAAAACACTGCGAAATCTGGGATCAGCCCAGAATACATTCCACGCGGGAATCAGCCAGGCATAGATTTAGTTAAGATGGGGTCAGCGGGGCTCTCATTTGATATTATTAATATCAAATTCAATTTGGCATTTTTCCCCAATTGGATACTCATAAGCTATACTAATAACGTAAAGGTCATGCCCATTAAATACATTTCTTTTACAGTTATAAATAGGAAAAATTTAAGAATATTTGCTTCATGCTGGGATCAGCCTAGCTCTATTCCACGAATATGGGATCAACCCAGAATACACTCTTATGCGGGGATCAATCTAGCATAGATCTCGTTAAGATGGGATCAGCCCAGAATACATTAGCATGCTGGGATCAGCTTAGCACGTAGTCTACTTAAGCTGGGATCAGCCCATAATACACTTGAATGCTGGGATCAGCCTAGCACAGATTTTATTTGAGCTGGGATCAGCCTAGCACCAATTCTACTTGATCTGGGATCAGCCCAGAATACACAGTAATGCTGGGATCAGCCTAGCAACGATTGGGAATCAGTCTTTTACAGTGAGCTGGGATCAGCCTAGCACCAATTCTGCTTGAGCTGGGATCAGCCCAGAATACACAGTAATGCTGGGATCAGCCTAGCAACGATTGGGAATCATTCTTTTACATTCAGATTCTAGCCCATGACTAGCCCCCACAGAGAGAGCCAAATATTTTTAAAATATTTAAATTAAGTATTGATGTTATTTTAGTTATGAGTCTGATGTTGTAGAATATTAGCAATATTGAATGGTGGCATGTTTGAGAGAAAGGGAGAGAGTGAGCGAGAGAGAGATGAATGCATATACTCATGTATCCTATATTTCTTACAATGCATGTATTAAATCATTTCTCGTACAATTCAGTATTATTTTGTTGTGCATAAACAGTACTGTTAATGTAAACATTTTCGCCACCAGTTCTGTAACAAGCAGGCCCGGCCCTAGGATGTGCGGGGCCCAAGGCAGCGTGCGGGGCCCAAGGCAGCAAGTGATGAGCGGGGGACCCCAAGCGAAAAAACTGCATTGCGGAGAAGCGCGGGGCCCAAGGCGGTTGCCCCGTTCGCCTTGCCCTAGGGCCGGGCCTGGTAACAATATACTTCCAATGTTAAGGCTGCATTGTATAACATGACTGTTTTGTTCATTCCCATTTTCAGTGATGCCTCCAATGTTAGAGCTGGGAGTATATACATTGCACAATATGGCTGTTTTGGTCATTGATATTGTCAGTGTATTTGTAGTAACAAAATATAAGCATATGTATATATGCATACAACATGTATATTGTTTCGTTATTTTGTTCCCATAATGATGCCAGAAGACTAATAAGCACGAGTTTACACAAAGGTAATTATTTCTTATTTTATAACATTGCATTACTTAAAATATATATTTTTACATTATTATTACTTTTCCATTTTCTTTTTACATTCCTTATTTGTATGTGCATAACAGTGCATAGCACCCGACATTTCCTAGCTCTTTTATTCTGTACAGATCTTATTAGAATCCGAAATTAAAATTAATCTGGGTAATTTAAAATTATTACATATAATTTACATAGCGTGTAGTTATACAAAATCCTCATTAGTAAACTCAGACTGAATAATAATCTGATATTCTTCTGAACCGTAATAGCTTTCGCACTTTGCTAGGTATCATTACCTATGTTTTAATTACTCAATGTCTTTGATTCATTTATCTATACCCGATATCATGTAAGATGCAGAGCTGAAATTTACAGAAGTACAACAAATACAATTTAATGACATTAGCAGATAAAGGCCATTAGTGTGGTGCAAATACAATAACGGTTTTCAAGTTTAACAAAAAATTAATGTCAAAGATCATATATGCATTTTTGTTGAGACTAGTAATTAGATGTACAGTAATTTTTTATCTAAAGTATCTGGTTAACCCTTCCATAGCATTAAGATGCCTATTTTAAACCACATTTAAGTTCTTCACAACAATACATGTTTAAATATGAATACAACCAGTTGATGTGCGTAAATTGTTATCATGATAGTGTCATATTCAGTTGTATTAATAATAAAATCGAAATGCTCTCAATGAATCCATGTTTTATGAGATGTACCCAAGTATAAGAATAATAAATATTCATGACATATTTCAATGGAAGACGCTGAATTATTTTTTCTACATCATTGGATTCTTTTCAGAAATGCTCCTGAACTATGTCTGCAAAAGTGACCTCGTTGAAAGAGTTTTCTGTCCTTGATGAAGTTTGCTACACTCCGTGTGGAGACTTTTTAAAACAGCTTAAAGGTAACCATACTAAGACAATTGACAAAGAATTGCGTTCTGCAAATGTCCTAAGAGTAATAAACGGATACAAAAACTCAAAGAAAGTAGTTGATGGTAAAACCTATTTTACATTGTCAGCGATATTACATTATTGTTTTGCACATGAATATGATAGAGTCATTTGCAAGAACATTGTAGATAATGTGCAAAACTTTGTTTTACAAACAGAAAATAAAGAATGTGATAAAACAATTTTAAATTTATACAAAACTGTTGCTTATGGTTATTTGAAGGTTACACATCTTGAAGAACATCTGTTGTCAGAATTTAGAGTCGAAGAAGATATTCCATCCCTTTACAGTAAATACAGAGCTCAGTTTTCTGCAACGGAATGGAATAAAACTTGTCTCCTTGAGTACCATTTTAGTCCCAGACATCAGTACATTTCAAATACATATGAAAATGAAGTAGAAGAAAATGGAGGTTCTATGAGGAAATCAAATTAGCTCATGGATTAAATACAATTGTGACAGAGCCAAGCTGAGTAATTACTGAACGCAAGCAGAGAAAGTCAGTTGCAGAAAGACTGGATGGAGTTCAGATTTTCACAGGCCATTACCACTATGCAGAAGTAATAGAGGCTGCAGTGTTGAAAAAAGCGGATCTCTACTGCCCTGGCCAAATAAAGCTGGTATCTTGTGTTGAATATTCCCCCTACTGTACTCACCCAACTGGTATTCATGTTTTTGTGGCATTTGGTGGATATTTCGATTCTGTTGCAGATGTTGCATCCGTAATCAGACATATCTTGTTTAGTGACCATAATGCATTCTGTCCAAGTGCTATATCCTTTCGTGCTGGTGGTCTTGACAAATACAAACATGGAACAAGTTTCAGCAGATTTTTTGTCCAAGATGACATCATGCTAGGTAAACTTCAAGAACATATCGTCTTTGAGTGTACGATTACGGGACATGTGAGCTGCATGTCAGAACATGCTTTCAAACAAATCTTTGCACTGGAAGACACCTAATTTATTATAAGAGTGGAATTTAGATATACTGATTAAAATTATACTGGAGGGCTTCATTAATCGCAAAAGCATCTGGAAGGCAAAGGATCCGGTTAATTTGCTGAAAACAACGCTTTTCCAGTTGTACTAAGCATATGACAGGCTTTTAAATATCTTCAACAGAACACACACAGGAATCATTCAAGACAGAGATACACTCGAACTTGCCATGCGCTATCACAGCATAAACACCGTGTTTGACATAACAGCTGAAGCAAGTGGAACAAGAAGCTTAAGAGAGGCAGATAGATTATTGAAAGCAAAAGCAGAACCTGATAAGTGCTATTACAACTCATACATTAAGCGCTACTCTGTTTTGTGTGAAACAGAAGATGGAGTGCTCCAGAAGAAAACATCATAAGAAATTGTCTCCTATCTTGATGATAGACAACCTTGTACGACTCAAACACAAAAGTGATGCCAATCCTGGTGAAAACAGATCACTTCAGTTGTGCACATTGCCAGTCAACTTAAACGGAATACCACGGGATGCTGCTATTGTAAGAACTTGGCATGCCGATGAATGCAGACACAACAATGCCTTTGCATGCAGTTGCATGAAGGAAATTAAGCTAACAAAAGATGAAGGACGAATGTGCATTCTAGAAGAATTCCCAGATGAGTCAGCAGCATGAACGGTTGCGAAGATGGTCGTTTATACCTTGGTGGTCCTAGATTTCAGAAGGTAATAAATATCATTCATTATTAGCTTACGTTGTATTAATATTGTTATGAGATTAACCATATTATGTAAAATTTATAATAAGTAACAAGTAATGTACAAAAATGAATATGAATTGAAATTTAGTAGAATGATTAATCTCCATTGTTAACAAATAGTGAAAACTCTATCTCATTTGTTTCAGCCATGTTTTCAGAAAATGGAAGAAGAACATGAGTTGATTTATTAATCATTACCTCAGAAACTGATTGGAAAATGCCAGATAATTTGCATTATTTGCTTTTCCTTAACACTTTCAGAAGTATGTGGACTGTACCGATCAACACAATTTCCAGCTAGGGATGACAAGGAATAGGATGACATAACTTCCAAAATGTTACCTGTTGGTACTACAGAAGCAGATCAAGCAGTTCTGAGCAATGATAGGTTGCCATTTCTTGAACTTGAAGAATCCTTCCTGACAATGTCTCTAGATGAAACAATTGACATATCAACTGCATCGGAGTCTGAAAACGAATCAGACCACGCCTTTGCTGTATCAGAGTTGAAATTTCAAGAAGAAAAATATGTGCAGGTATTATCAATAGTTCCTCCCCAAATAATGAAGTTAATTTATCAATCACGAACTTTCTTTATGTCAGTATCTTTCCTCAAGGGTAGTGTGGAAAGATTCATCTGAACGACACAAGTGACAGTACTTGATCACACTGCTAACTCACAGAAGAATGTTCTTAGTATAAAGTAGTAGTGAAATTTGACTTTTAATTAACGTAAGACGAAAGCCTTTAAATAAACATTTTATTCATATGCTATATTTAGGACAGTTGTCAAAAGGGATGCAGAAATAAACTTACACCATATGGACTGAATGAAACAAGTAGAAGAGGAAACATTTCAGTGAAACACGTATTTAATTTTGCATTGGAATGCTAGTAATGCTTTTCTTTTCTTTTTAAGGCTGGAGAGATGGGTGATGAGCTTAAAGAATATCTTCTGCACGATCATGATGACCCAGGCGGTGTTGGTGCTGTGGATGAGGAGGAAATTGATCTGAACCAGTTACTGGAAGGTGTGTCATTAGAATCACAAAACCACTTCGATGAGAAGATGTCACATTTTAAGAAAAGTGCAAGTCATCAAGTCCAGATGGGTCCTGAAGAAGAGCCGGTGCTGATTTAAATGACTGCAAGTCTGTTGCTGGTACTGAAAGATGATGTTCATTCAGTAAATGCATTTGTTCGTTATTTTGGATTTATGCAATTTCGGCCTCCTGCAACTTTATGCAGACATCCAAAACCGGCTGCTGCTAGAGATGATCAAATACACAAGATAAAGGAAGTACTTGATGATGTGCTATCGAAAAGTGGGAACCTAAAACCAGATTATGCAGTGGGTGACACAAGAATAGTGTTTGGGCCAGATGACAAGATTGGAAAAAGTCTCATTGATTTTATGAAACTAAATTGAAAGTATAAACGTTTTCTCCTGAAGTTTCCACTTTCCACCTCCGAAAATCAAACTTCAGCAATCCTTTTGCTGCCTTCAAAGACGCAGGTCTCCTGCTGCTGATGAAGTTCATGGTTGATGCCCAAACACCATTGTCATAGGACTGTACCAGAGAATCATCATTCTGCTCACAGTTGCTGGTGTCGCTTTCCTTCTCTTCACCTCTGCAACCTGTCTGCATTAATTAGTAAATCCGACAGAGCTCTTTTTCAAAAACGCTGTTCCGCGGACTATTTTCTCTCAAATATCTTGGATTAATCCAAAACCTGTATCAGAGATGTAACTTTCAGAACGTTGGCATGTTTTGATTATAAAGCCTTTTATGGCTATGAAGAGTTTTGACAATGATTAAAAATTCGTAGAGGTGGTTGCAAAATGCACCCAAAACGTAACCGGTGGAAAATGTGTGTTTTCATGTTCTAAGTCATTCATTACTATTCGATCAATCGATTAGCACCAATCAAGTGTTGCACACACACACACACACACACACACACACACACACACACCAAAGTTCGTCAAATTTCATTGTATTTTTTTAATTGCAGAATGTAGCTTAATCAAAATTTGAAAAGAGCAAAGACCTTTACCATATATATTACAACATCCATAAGCATTGTTTTTGAATTTGAATATATATATATATATATATATATATATA
>JAECUM010041163.1:0-22492 GCA_016617855.1 Megalonaias nervosa
ATTTTGAGACTCTCTCTTGCTATGTAGTTGAATCCCTCACTTCTTAGAGACCCCTGATCCTTGGACAATTTATTTAACGAGAAAAATTACTTTTCAATTTCTTTGGAATCCCTAAGACCTCCATTTCGGCTGAAAAACCTGGACAGCCGAACTTCGCAGGAGAAAATACTTAAAAAATGGGGACCGCTCCGGTGGCCTAGTGGTTAGAGCGTCCGCCGCGGATGTGGGGCGTTGCTTGTTCGTACCCCAGCCGAGTTATACCAAAGACATAAACAAATGGCACTAACAGCTGCCTCGCTAGGCGCACAACATTACGAGGTTAGTGATGGGACTGGTCTGTCTGGTGTTAGCATAATGTGACTGGGTGGTACATGATGCTACATGTTTACGGCATGACGTCCCAGTGCTGGACATCACTATAAACTGCCACACTGCAGACACCCTAACAATATCACTGAAAAATTGTTAAAGCTACGTCAAAAATCCAAATCACACACACACACACACACACACACACACACACACACACACACTTAAGCATGGAATTTCGTCTGAGAAACATAACCCTTGTTTAGCTTGTTTAGATCCCTGGCCGAGTTATACCAAAGACTTACAAAAATGGTACTAACAGCTGCTTCGCTTGACGCTCAGCATTAAGAGGTTAGTGTTAGGACTGGTCGGCCTGGTGTCAGGATAATGTGACTGGGTGGGGCATCATGCTAGATGTCTGTGGCATGATGCCCCAGTGCTAGACATCACTATAAACTGCCACACTGCAGACATCGTAGCGATATGACTGAAATATTGTTAAAGTTACGTTAAAAATCCAAATCACACACACACACGTCCGAGAAACATAACCCTTGTTTAGCTTAGCCAGTCAGGATTAACTTTCTCTAACCGACAAAATTTGAACACTACCATCGAAGTCAGAATAACTAACTCCAGTCCGCCTTTATTGATAAGTACTCTGGAAAATATCATTTTATTACGCCTACTTCGATTGGCTCAAGATTGTTTCTGGCTTGTCTCAACTTTCTTTTTTCCGCTACTTGAACTTACGTTAACATTGTCCTCTTTTATCTGTCTGACTGTTATCCGAACGGATTCTAATTAAAATTCAATCATGCCCCCAAACAAGAGAGGTTAAGCATTGCAATCTACCTATTTATTCCAAGCCAAGCCCATAAGTCAATCTTACATGCTATGTGTCACGCTGACCACAACAAAATGTGATTTGAGAAACATCTAAGAAGTTTTTGCACCATCTCCTTGTAATGAATTTGGCCACGACCGAAAACCTGTTAATCATTCACATCAGATGGTTTAGACTGTTTTTCTTGAATTTTGGTATTTCTTTTCATGGTGTCACTAGTGATACTTCTTTGGCTACAAGCATCCATCATGTCTTAACGGCAGGGTACCCTTGAAACTCTGCGCAAAAATTTATTTAAATCATGTCCATCTCTTTACATCTGGTCGGCATGCATGAAAATAATGCTTGTATATTGCATGAACATCTCATCAAACATGATCTTTACAAGCACTTTCGTCTGTTTCTCTTCATCCGTAAATATTCCAAGTTTAATAACTCGAATGGTTGTATGAGTACAAGGACTGCTTAGTGTCATCAGAGAATTTTGAACTTGCAAGATTGTTATCAACATCAACTGGTCTGCATTGTGCAGACCGTGATTTTTTCTCTTAGGTGGAATCTCCCCTACTCTTATCTTGCCGATGATGCAGTGGCGTAGCGAGGATACTTAACGCCCGGGGACAAAACATAAACTTGGTGCACCCTTACTTAGCGCCCGGGGACAAAACATGAACTTGGCGCCCCATTCGAGTGCATCTGAGATAACGAATAGTTGTATTTTCCTCATTTTGGCGCCCCTGGCACATGGCGCCGGGGGACAAATGCCCCCCACCGCCCTCCCCATGCTACGCCACCGCGATCATGATCAGATTCGTTATTGGCTGTGCCATTGTGAGGACAGTGCAAGGTAAATAACACACACTTCTGTAATGAGATATTAAACTATATCAGTGGGGAAAATATGATATCGTCAGAGTGGCGATACCCCTTTTAATGACACAGTGGTAATATCACGTTTGGAACTACGTTTTTTAAATTCCATTTAGGAAGTATAGCTGACCTTACACGTGTTTTTTAGAACTGTCCCAAAATATGTATGCCTATTTCATTTTTGTTTCTATTTCTTCTATCAATAATTCTCTCTCTCTCTCTCTCTCTCTCTCTCTCTCTCTCTCTCTCTCTCTCTCTCTCTCTCTCTCTCTCTCTCTCTCTCCCCCATCGTAGCAAGATACGGGATAATGTCTATGAAATGACGACCGTAGAGATTTTCGTTTGTGTCATCCCACGATATCTCTGGACTTATGAATGATGGTAAAAGTTAAGCCAAACCGACCAAAAGATGTGTGTGTGTGTGTGTGTGTGTGTGAGAGAGAGAGAGAGAGAGAGAGAGAGAGAGAGAGAGAGAGAGAGAGGCCTTTGGACATTTTCATATTTAAATAATAATAATCGATTTTTTAGAACATTACAGTATGTTAAGAAAAAACTACAGAACAACATTAAATACATCACAGTATGTGTACCACGTAACCGAGGAATTTACTGGTTTGCAACTTTGTATCATTGATAAACATTCTAGATAAATCCCAAGGAAAGTGCACACGTATCGTTACGACGAATCATATTCTTGTAGGTTACTTGGTGTAATTTCTGTTTCAAGGTTTTAATCCAGCCCAAATTCCTTTTCTCTCTCACTCCACATTTCTGCGCAGTTTGTCTGTTATGCTTGAGAGGGGAGGGGAGAACAGAAAGCAGAAAGGATTGTGATGAAAATGTGTACCATATTAAATTCATTTAGAAAACGGGGATTATTAATACTTTTCATCGTTATTTTCATACGTCACTAGTGACTAATGTGATGAAATTGATCATTGATCTAGAATCAACTGCAGACGCTCGAGAGAATGTTTATATATGCGTATTATTGCGCCATGGGCGGATCACCATTTTGATATACCAATAGTATTGGTATATCAAATTGCTTTATACCAACACTTTAAATGCATGCTATTGTTTAATGTATGTGGTATATATATATACATACATACATACATACATACATACATACATATACATACATACATACATATACATACATACATACATATATATATATAGTTTTATCAGCAGATAAACAAGAAGAATATAAAGAGTTTGTTGTTGGTGGTACTGTTACTAAGCAGAATAATGACTTAGATCAACTGTAAATATATTAAAATATTTTAATTACCTCTTGTTGGTTTGTCAGTTCGCTTAGTTTATATTCCATATTAATTTCCATGCGCCGGTACGTGAATGGCAGCGTTCATATGAATTTCGTAGCTGACCATGTGTTTTTGTACGGCTCTACTTTTATCATTAAAACCATCTTTCATGTTTATATCGTAAGTATGTCGGTCGATACACATCTGCCTGTAATAAATCTGAACTCCGTTCAAAGGGCAAATACATGTATTTGTATGTGATATAAATAAAATATATGTACAGTATGTACGCTGTATCAACGATATACCACTCGTTGTATAAATTTTTCATTAAAAGGAAACTCGGCAAGCTTCGTAAATCAATAGTGCTGTTACATACAAAGTTTTCCCAGGTATATAGCCCTGAATTAAACACGTCCAGCTTTTGCAAGCCATGGATAATCATGTCCCAACATTTACGCATTTTCGCATGACCCGCATTTGTGCATTTGAGTGACACAATTTCAAGATCCACTAATACAGAGTACACGGATCTTCATATTTTCCAACATGGTTTCCATGTTTAGCATATGCTAATAGAGCAAATGTGATTTTAATTCTCCTGCATAGTCTATATGTATTGTAAAATCTAGTAGTTGAATTTGGAGTATACTTAGGCAGGCTGAAACAAAGATCTGATTCTATATTTTCCAATTTAATTTATAATGTTCGCACTTTTGGGGCGTTCTGGACCCATTAAATGTTACGAACTGATATTATTAGCCAAGAGCTAAATTGGACGGTTATCGTATGGACATGCACGTGTGTGTGTCTGTGTTCTGGCTCCTGGCCAGTTTCTTACCTTAAGGCTATGATATAACGTTTGTTCTATTATTATTTAATATTTAAGGTTATGGATATATTTGTGCATCAGGTGATTCAGGCTTGTGTTGTTCTTGAAGACTTTGACAGTATGTACAGATCCCATAGTCACCAATAACCGGATAAGAAGTATGTGTGTGCGTGTGTGTGATTTAGATTTTTAATGTAGTTTTAACAATTTTTCAGTCATATCGCTACGATGTCTGCAGTGTGTCAGTTTATAGTGATGTATAGCACTGGGGTATCATTCCGCAGACGTGTAGCATCATGTCCCATCCAGTCACATTATACTGACACCAGGCCGACCAGTCCTAACACTAACATCTTAATGCTGAGCATCTAGAGAGGCAGCTGTATGTATAATTTCTTAAAGTCTTTGTTATGACTCGGTCGAGGTTCGAGCCCACGACCTTCCGCATCCGAGGCGGACGCTCTAACCACAAGGCCACCGGAACGGTCGGATAGATAGTAGAACTAGCCAGTGGTAGCAGTAGGCAGATGGGTTCAAGGCAAGTTGAAATATCTTAAAAAAGAACTGCGTTGATGTAACTATTTTGTAGTGCATCAAGCTATTCAGTACACAACGGCTGTCATAAATGTCCTTCAGACTTGAAAAATGCATGTATGAATATGGGGGTGGAGTGCATCAATTCTATGAACTTCGTTTTATTTGTCAGGTCAAGTGAATGATATTTTTATGTTTTGCTTCATTATATTTATCCGAAAATTTAGACCTTTTGACATTACTCGTTTATTTTAGTTTTTATTGAATTTTTTTTTATTCGGCAGGTGTATGCGGCATTAAATTTGTGCATAAAAACTACACCTTACACCCTAACAATATAGTCCTCAGAAAATGCTGTTGGTGCAAGTTTATGACCAGTTTTAAGGAAGAGATCGTACACATACACATATAACCGATTATCTTAGTGTTTTTGGCTGTGTCGGATCCTTTTGATGTTGAATGTAAGTGATTAATCTTGAGAACTGTTTGGTTTTTGGTGACACTGTTTTAGTCATAGAAACGATTGCTGTTAGATGTCGGCATAGCTTTCTTCTTCGGTAAACTTTATTTTGCTTATTTGTAAATGTTAATCCAAGAAATGAACTACCTACAATTATACAAATTTTGACAGGCAAACTCACGAATTTTAGCATCCATGAAAATGCGCCCCCCCCCCTCTCCAAACCACGAAAACTTAGACCCCGTAAAAATTAAGATGCAGCAGGAAACAACACTAGACATTTCAGTAATGTTGCAATATTGTTGCAAAATTCAATGACTAAAAATCATGACTGTATACAACACCTGTCCCTTATTAAAACAGCAAATATCAAGGCTAGTAAAAATTCATATCCATGTGATAGGCCAGGGTCTGAATAAACTACAAATCTCAAGTTTAAGAAGAATTGAAAATTTTATTAATGTTTCACATGAACAGCGTTACACCTTAAAAAGAGTTTCGAAGGCTTGTTATGAATAGCAAGGTAAAACTGATTCAATATCTACGATAAAGACATGCGTGAAAAAACGATAGGTCTCGACGGTATCTTAGGAAGGGGGACGTGTTACATCCACGGAGTTAGGAGCTTTTTCAAGCTGTGTGTAAATAAAAGGCCTTAAATTTTTAGTTATCTCATAAACTAAAGGACATTTCTAACGATGATAAATGTTAAAAGATATACAATTAACATAAATTTAAAGTTCTTTATGTTAGGCTTACAGAGTATTTTGCCACACTTGCAGGATATTATCCTCTGCCACAGAACAGAATGTCCAGAATTCATTAACATTCCATGAGAAATCAGAGATTTTGGATGTGTGTCTATCATGGATGAACAGCAGCTCCGGGGTATATTCTTCGTCATCTTCTGCAGATCTTTCTTTTCCAATTTTGCTCATATCCGAGACTAATATCCCACTGTCTGCATCTCTAGAAGCCAGGATTTCATCATAGTGCGGGGACCATTGAACCTGGACGACTTCATCTTCATGTAAGTCAAAGGAGACCAGCTTAAATTTCAAATTTCTTAGATCCCACAATGCAATAGTCTCATCCGCCGATCCAATGGCCAAAATAAACTCTTGGCTGTGATTAAATGACAAGCAGTTGACCTTAACATCGTTGGCATGAACAATGCGACTGGTGTTGTTGGAGCGAGTGTCCCAGATTATAAGTTTCTTGTCATCAGCAACAGAAGCAAACACATTTTCGTCATGCCATTCCACATCATTTACAATCGATGTATGTTCTGTAAAAATGGTAATTGCATCAATAACCCTTCCTTCTGAAGGCACGTGATTGATATCCCATAAACGAATGGTATGGTCTTCTGAAGCACTAATTAGTTGGCCGTTTAGATCTCGATGCCAAGACAGACCATATCCTTTTTTCTGGTGGCCTCTCAATATTAGTTCTGGACTACATTTTCCACTGGGATCAGGTTGAGATGGTTGCTTTGTGTAGTCAAATACCAGTACATCACTGGAAGAAGTTATTGTTGCAATAATGCAAGGATTCTGTGGCATGTAGCAAGCCCTGATCACCTCACCTGGATGATTTATTTTCATCTCTATTTTAATCTTACGACTACCGGATCCAATGTCACAATAGAGTGGTCTGTGATTGGGCAGCTGTACACTAGTTATCAACAAGTGGTTTCGCTCATGCAAAGGTGTGTGTGCACCCAGTATCAATCTGTGTAACGAGTACTCCTCTCCCTCTGGTCCCGTGACATTGGGCAACCACTGTGCTATAAGACTTGACGATTCTAGGGCATGTTTCACCATTAAGTCATAACAAATATGTTTGTGCGCCTGACATATCGCGTTGTTGTGTGTGCTCAATCTCTCTTACTCGAGTCGTGAAAACCTACTTCTTCTTCCGTCGTTGATAAAATTAGAAATAGTTATCATTTTGATTTCAAAGAAAAAATATCCCACAAGTCTTTTTCAGTTTATTGGTGTGGTCCCTCTCAGATTTACATCATAGAGGAGACCCCCTAGTGCCTAAAGTTTAAAGGATTTTATGTGTTCATGTTTATCCCCGATAGTGTATTTATATGTATCAACTTTTATTAGAATTTCGTTTTTAATAAATTTTGTTTTTCTAGTGTCTGTACACCACCCTACTTGACTGTTTGAATACTCCTCGACCCTGGCTGGTCTTGGAGTTTTCTTTACATAAGTGATCCTTGCCATGGATCAGTGGAGTCCAGTGTTTGCTATGTGTTTGTGTTATTTGTTTTGTATATTAACCCTGTATTTGTGTATGGACTGGCTGGGAAAAATCAAATTCTTAGAGTTATTATTTATTTAAGAAAGTTTTAGAATTTTATGTATAAATAGAAAGAAATAATGTTTCGTTATTAGGTATTGAGAGAGAGAGAGAGAGAGAGAGAGAGAGAGAGAGAGAGAGAGAGAGAGAGAGAGAGAGAGAGAGAGAGAGAGATTCTTAGAGTTGTTATTTAATTAAGAAAAGTTTGAAGATTCGTTATTAGGTATTGAGAGAGAGAGAGAGAGAGAGAGAGATTCTTAGAGTTGTTATTTAATTAAGAAAAGTTTTAAGATTTTATGTATAAATAGAGAGAAATAATCTTTCATTATTAAGTATCGAGTGAGAGAAATAAGTGTTTTTTGTTCCCCTTGCTTTGCACATGGAATCCGCTTTTGGGACTTAGGCTCGAGCAGCGCTCACGCTACGCTTCGGCAAGAAAGTGAGCACTGTTTTCCCACAGTGGGTGCTAGCTCCAGTGCCACGAGTTTATTATCCTATTTTGGTGAAATGTAATTTGCCATAAATAATTATTTAACAGTGGATTTTCTAAAATCATTTGCTAAATTTGAAATTAGCCTAAAAGCTCTAGTCTAGCAATTTTGGTCGTAAATCAATCATTAAGAAAGTTTTAAATAGTAATTAGTAATTTTAAATTAATAAAATAAATACTAGAAGTAATAATTCTTGTATAGTGTCTGCATGATTGCGAATAGGTTAGAAAAGTTAAATAGAGTAGATGGTTGAGCTCTAGATAGCTGTTAGGATTGTCTGTCTGTTCGTCAAATCTTGTACTCATTTCTATCATTATAGTATACTTATTGTATACATCCCTTTATATTGTTAGTTGTGTTATCGAGTTGGATTCCTCGATTCATTTTTCAGTTCTACATTTTAGTACAGTTATTGTATACATCCTTTTCTACTGTTAATTGTGGTATCGAGTTAGTTCCAATTTAATTTCGTCCTTTATCCATTGTCTAGTCCATGTTCATTTCGGGTCATTTCCATTTATAATCACATTATAATACATTGTTTAAATATCATGATTCATTCTACATACCATTCGCGGCTAAGCAGGGTCTATCGCAAGAAAAATCGCGAGACGTTAATCACTCGCGAGAATACTCGCAAGACACCACTTCACACGTAGGAGTATCTGAATTAAAAATTCCATTTCGCAATCAAGCGATATTATATTAAGTTCTTGTGAATTTTCAACAAATTCAAGTTCTGTAAATATTATCATGAATCAAATGTCATTGGACGTTCCATTTCGTAATCGCCACATGTGTGAATTTCCATATTATCATTCCATATGTATTATCCTGAATCAAAAGTCCGTATTCGTTCCATTTCCGTGATTAAATAGGTTATTAAATCCGTCGTCTTAAATCAGAATCAGTATTCGTTTCCAGTGGTGAATCTGTGATTCATTCTCCTCTGCTGTCTTGCCATCCATAAGCCCTCCTCGAAACAGGTCGTAAGACGTCAGTCCACGAGAGATTTTATTCCGAAAGACTTTACTTGTCAACCAGGAGTTTCAGAATCAGTCTTTTTCAGACAGCTTCACAGTAGCAGTGCAATTTAAAGGATCGCAAATCACAGAACTTCGATACAGAAATGAAAATGCCCTTTATATTATTTCCCGTCACCCTTGCATGCGCTTATTCATTATTGCGTGATTAAATTAATTGACATAAAACTGACCAATAGTACTTCAGAAGGATTGTTAGTTTCGCCCCTTGCAAATGTCATATGTAAGTAACCACACCCCATTGTTCGACATCCGGCATGCATTGATTTCCAGGGGAAAATTTATTTGGGCATTTAACTTTTTTATTAGTTTCGAAATTTTAACCTAAAATAATGATACTACTACTACTACTACTACTACTACTACTACTACTACTACTACTACTAATAATAATAATAATAATAACAACAACAACAACAACAACAATAATAATAATAATAATAATAATAATAATAATAATAATAATAATAATAATAATAAAGGGAATTATATCAATACAAGAAAGATTACACTTGATACCTAGAATAAACATGTTGTACTTTTGATGTTAGTTACTAATTGTAACGAGGACCTGACATATATCTTCAAAAATAAAGTATTTAATTCAACTACTATCGTCAAGAGAAAGACTTTTCTGGTTGCGGTGTAGAATGAATGAATGAATGAATGAATGAATGAATGAATGAATGAATGCATGAATGAATGAATGAATGAATGAATGAATGAATGAATCAGTCAATCAGTGAATCAATCAATCAATCAATCAATCAATCAATCAACGAATGAACAAAGGAGCGAACTATAGAATGAAAATGCATACATCTCAATATTACGTAATGAAAAAGAACGCCAACCACGTTAATGTTATGTACATTTATTTCTTTGTACTTTAGAATTTTCTTATATAAAAGACTTAATGCCGAGAAATTTTTAAACAATCAATTTTCACAAATAAAATATAATTGTGTATGTACTTGATATTTTCTAAAACTTCCTTGCTATTCATATTTCTGAAAGAGCTGAAAATAAAACGTCATAACCTTTCACTGCTTCGCCTTTTGACTGATTTTTAAATTAACATGGATGCCTTTATAACGTCGAGTTATAAAATACACCATTATTCGAATCGTTCAAGGTTTTTTCTTTAAAGCAAAAACAACAACAACAAAACAGCATTTTTGCTCCACTCATCTCACTCTCCGTTCTGTATATGAATTTTATTTTCAGAAAAGAGACAAGAAATTTGATCTAGAAAAATGGTTTTATAGGTATTATTGATTTACGTTCCTCCCTCTCTTTGAGAGCGACATACTTGTTTGAGGTCCCTTTGCCAGGTTGCAAGGTTTATATATATACAGTCATTATATTATATAGCATATTTATATCTCTAATTGAAATTTTTAAAACAAATTCAGTTAAATATATAAAATACTATATATAATGTTAAAATTACGAGATATTGCTAAAAAGACCCATATAAAAGCAGTAAAAGATTGCTACTGCATTTTCTGATTATGATAATAGTTATAAATTTGATAATCAAAATATTTTAGCAAATTTTAACTCCACAAATTTATTTCATCTTTTACCCGAGATTGTAACGCGAGAACTTGCAGTTCATAAAGGTATCAAGCTAATAGTTCAGTATCATGTTATTTTATCAAAGTTACACGCGCTTCAAAAAGATATAATTGATATAATATTTGAAAATACAATTTTAACTAACTAGATTTCCGAACCATATTTAACGGCTAAATCACGAAAAATATTAACTGGAACAAATATTTCCTCAGTCGCTGATGAAATACATCAAGAAATAAATAAAAAAATTGGAGGAAGTTACTGCATCAGGATCAGGTTGGAAATTTGAAATGATAAAAGAAGTTTTATTTCCCACAATGAAATATAATGTACTCCGCGGTAGTTCTTATGTTGATCTTCCTCAAAAAATTAAAAACAAAAAATGTTCTATAAATGTCAAAAACAATGATAACGAATGTTATCGTTGGGCAATTTTATCTGCGAATCATCCTCAAATTTATAACTGTGATCGAGTTGAAACAAATTTGCCGTACAAAGATGAGCTAAATTTTAATGGGACAACTGTTCCAGTGGCAGAGAATCATATACCAAAGTTTCAAAAACCAAATGATATTTTAGTAAATGTTTACGGACTAGATGAAAAAGAAAATGTTTACCCGAGATATATTTCAGCGACTGCTACACAAAATACAATAAATTTATTATTTTATAAAGGATATTACAGTTGGATTAAAGACTTTAACGGTCTAGTTGGCAGACAATATAATAAAAATAAAAATAAGAAATATTTATGTTACAGTTGTTTACAAGGTTTTTCGAAGGATGAAAAACCGCAAGAGCATCTCAAATACTGTGTTAACGCTCAAAGAATAACCATGCCAACAGAGAAAGAAAAAGTATTAAAATTTAAAAATTATAATCATAAGTTAAGTATCCAGTTTGTCATTTATGCTGTTTTCGAGTGTCTACTTGTTCCTGTGGCAGCGCAGAAAATAATCCAAATAAATCAAGTACAAGAAAAATACAGCAACGTGTTCCTTGCGGAGCTGCTTATAAATTAGTTTGTTGCGCTAACGATAATTTTTCAAGTCCAGTAAAGTGATACAGATGTAGCAATGGCGAATCTGAAAGTCCGGCCGTGTGGTTAATAAAAAATTTAATTAAGGAAGTTAATAAAAATTTTCAACAGATTATCCAAAAGAGATCCAATGAAAATAACATCCAAACAACAACTTGATTTTTCCGAGGCAGTTAATCGTCATATCTGTGAGAAGTTGTTAGGTGACGATAAAGTGCGCGATCACTGTCATCTGACCGGGAAATATTGCGGGGCAGCTCATAATGATTGCAATTTAAAATTTCATGCGCCAGATTTTATTCCTGTAGTTTTAGATAACTTTCTTGGCTATGATAGTCATATTATCGTGGAGGCTTTTGGCGATGAGGAAATTAAATCTAAACTAAAATTAAATAATACAATAAAATGTATTCCAAATAATTTTGAAAAGAACAGTTCAGTTACGCTCGGCAAATTATGTTTCATTCATAGTCTGCAGTTTATGGAAGCTTCGCTGGATGAGCTTGTAAAAGGTTGTAGCAGTTTCAGTAATCTAAAAAGTTGCTTTCGTGAAAACTTCGTCTCTCTGACAAAAAAAAGAGTGTCTTTCCGTATGAGCATCTCGACGACTGGAGCAGATTTGATGAAACTTCTCTTCCTGATAATGATAAATTTTACTAATAAATGAAAATATTACAGCTGACGAGTACAAATATGCACAAGATATTTTGAATAAAGTTAATTGTAAAACATTTGGTGATTATCATGATATATATTTGAAAACAGGTGTATTTATTACTAGCAGATATTTTCGAAAGTTTTCGTGGAGATGGTCATAAAATTATGGACTAGGCCCTTGTTGGTATTATTCTGCACCAGGATTGTCGTGGGATGCTCTGCTAAAAACAAGTAAGAACTGGATCTCTTGACAGATGTTGATATGTTTAATTTTTATTGAAAAAGGTATCAGAGGCGGAACTAGCGTTATAACAACAAATATGCGGTAGCTAATAATAAATATCTGAAAAATTATGATAAAAATTTACCATCAAATTATATTATTTATCTGGACACTGTTAATTTGTATGTTTATGCACTGTCAGAGCCAATGCCGTGCAGTGGATTTCATTGGATAACTTCAGATCAATTTCTTAAAGAAACTGAAAAAAATCTCCCAAAAGATATCGGTTATTTTGTTGAAGTTGATCTTGATTATCCTAGTTCGTTACATGATCATCATAATGACTCCGTTTTGTGCAGAGTCTATGATGATCTATTACAGCTTATTATCACCTGAACAACAGGCAATGACAACAGCAAAAAATTCGATTGCTAATAAGCTAGTTCCAAATTTGTTAAATAAAAGAAATTACGTGATACATTACAAAAATTTAAAACAAGCAGTAGATGCTGGACTAATTTTGAGAAAACTTCATCGTGAGTTAAAATTTAATCAGTCGCGGTGGATGGCAGATTATATTGATTTAAATACCAAGCGTCGTGCTGCTGCTAAAACCGAATTTGAGAAAAACTTTTTTCAAGTTAATGAACAATTCTGTGTTCGGTAAGACAATGGAAAATATCAGAAAGCGAGTCAATATTGAAATTGTTAATAATATAAATTGCAGAAATAAATTAGTTAACGATGACGGTTTTGTCAGTATGAAAATATTTAATGAAAATGTTGTTGCAATACAGCGACGAAAGACAAATTTAAAGTTAAATAAACCAATTTATGTTGGTGCAGCTGTACTTGATATATCAGAGTGTCTGATGTACGATTTTCACTATAATTTGACCAAAAAGCAGTGGCCAGATTCGGAGTTGCTGTTTACTGATACGGATTCGCTAATTTATAATATAAAATGTGAGAATGTCTATCAAGATATTTATAAATACCGTGACCTATTTGATTTATCGGATTACCCAGCAAGTAGTGGATTTCATGATGATGCAAATAAAAAAGTTATTGACAAGATGCCAGTTAGGGGATTTGTCGGACTAAGAAGTAAAATGTACGCCGTAATTTTAGATGACAATCAACTGACAAAACAAGCAAAAGGTATTCCTCGTGGGTATGTAAAAAATGTCTGAAATTTGATGATTTTAAAGCAGCGCTAAACAACTGCGTTAATTTTATTAAAACAAATGTTATTAGAACAAATCTTGACAAACGTGAAACAGACACAATTATAAAACGTAGACTAAGTAATTTTGACGATAAAAGATACTGCGAGGATGGAATTAATACATTAGCTATTGGACACCACGCCAGTACTGGTGACATATTTAATTAATTTTGTCTAATATTAAAAATAATGTTCGAAACTTTAACATTAGCCGATGAGTTAGTAGCAAAATTAAAAAGTTAATGATTAATGGCCAGCAACTATCAGTTGATATTAATGATGAAATTTCAGGTATTTGGTTTAGTAAATTTGATAGAATTTAACTCGCGCTTATCAAATCAGATAATAGCAAATATTTTGATTATCTTAAAATGTTACGAGATGAGCTTATATTGAAATACGATAACCTTTTCGATCCGATCAGTCAAGAAAAATGTACAAAAATTAATATCAATTTTATTTATATAAACGCGATAATAAAGCATTCCTGATATCTAATGTTGAGACATTAATAATTGGGGAAGAAAGATAACCCTGTCTGTCTTCTTTGCATTTTTGAAGGGAGATAATACTATCTTCGAGCTGTTGTAATGCTTGTCTCTCTTCATCGTTGATCGTTAATGGAAGGAGATAAATTGTTAAAATCACCTGGTATCAAACAATATTAATAATTGTAAAACCTTAGGATAAATAAATAAATGTTGCAATATGGTCATATGAGAACTAATGTTCTGTATTGATTTTGTGTAGGAAGCTTGACTAAAACCACTTTCAGAACGCATTATCGATCCCCAGACTGCAGACGTCGGTCTGTCTTGTAATTTAAGCCTTTGTATCGATCCAACATGGCATTTCGTTTCCTGTACATACTACAATGTATTTTAACCCAAAGGTATGTAAGATTGTAGATTCCGCGATTTATTTCATATTTTGATAATAGTATTTATTTAGAATCAGAAATGTAATGCAAATCACTTATAGAAATTTCCCGTTAGATAACTTTATAATAATTTTCGGAAACAGATACGAAGGAGAGTCTGTAGAATAGTGCTATCGGAGTTGACTCTCATACTCGTGGTCGTGAGTTCGATTCCCATGACTGACACATTGTCGATTGCGGGCGATTATTGCCGAATTTTTCTTAAAATAGTGGGGCTCCGCCCAGTTTCCTCGAACTTCAACAGAAAAGAGCACACTCTCCCACCATGTCACCACGTGGTGGGTGTACGTTTGCACTCCCCGGGGTTGATTATGGGGAGAGTGTGCAAAAATCTGTTGAAGGCCTCATTTGTGTGTGCCGTCCTTACCATAATTAAGTCTATATGTAACTGTGCCGTCCTTATATGTACTCTCTGAACTTGCTAGGATACCGTTTGGCAACCTAGAAGTTCACATGGGGGTTGTGCCGTCCTTATATGTACTCTCTGAACTTGCTAGGATGTCTTTTGGCAACCTAGAAGTTCACATGGAGGTTGGGCAGTCCTTATATGTACCCTCTAAACTTACTAGGATGTCGTTTCGCAACCTAGGAGTTCTCATGGGGTTTAATATATGTTGTGCAAATGTTTCGTCACCCTCTGAACTTGCTAGGATGTCGTTAGGGAACCTAGGAGTTCGCATGGGGGTTAATGTTTTTATTTTTATTTTAAACAAATATTTCTTATATTAAAATATTACAACATAACATAAAAATATATTTATGATTTTGAATCATTACAACAGTAGTAGAAGGAAATGAGTTGTTCCTATCTCAGATACCCCCTTTCCCCGACAAATATATTTCGTCACCTGTGAAATAAACTACATATTTTGTCACCTTGAGCTACAGGCTGCTAAAGAAAATGTCAGCGTAGAATCGTTTTGTCGGGGAATGGGGGGTTGGTGAAGAAAATGTCAGCGTAGAAGCGTTTTGGAGGGCGGAAGGGGGTCTCTGAGATAGAAACATCATTTATTTCTACTACTTCCATTGTTCTTATCATAATTTTAAGTTTATTTTCTTTGACTAAGTTATAATTTTCTAAACGTGTAACTTTCTATTCTTTCTATAATATGCAAACTTATTTTAGCAAATTATTTATAAGTTTTGTTGCAGTCCTTTAATATCATGTTAGTACATGATTTATATGACCGCATTAATTTTGCTTTATGTTTCTAATGTTTCACAACATATTCCCAGATTAGTTCCAACCTATTTTTGGGCGTGTTTTGTCGGTGCGTATATATGTTTATAAAATCAATCTTGCATGGTTGTTACTAGATCCAGAATTTAACGAGAGTCGTGTTTAACACAGATTGGGCGGTAGACCGGATTTTCTGGCCCTGGTTATGAAATCACAGGACGGAATGTTTAGATGCTTCATTCTCGCATTGAATCGCAGGTCAGCTTTTATATTAGTCTTAGATTTTGTATACATATTTTCAGTCAATACTGTGATCCCCCCATCATTTCGTACATTAACTATTCCTAGCGCATTCTATCTATGTTTTATAAGTTTAATTAAAGTATTATAGCTGTTTGCAGAATTCCCACCTGTTAATACAAAGGCGTTCACTCCATTCAGTAAAGCTAACGTAACATAGATTGCAAATTACATCCTGAAGCAAAGATTAACTCAAATTCGTTTACTGCGGAATATTAATTTGACGTATAAGAAAGACCGATTTTGAGTAGACCCCATGCCTGCTGACTTTTTCTCAATCAAAGCTGTTATCAAAGACCTTGGGCACTTTTTCTGTATGAAATGGCTGACCATCATGCCCTCAGTCTAACATTAACTAAAATATCTACCACAGGCTGTTAGCGTTACGCGTAAAAATAAAAAGAGTTTATCGACGTATTTACATTAGTACATTCTTTTTATGGAGAAAGGGAAAAGAGAGGAAGGAAAAGGAACTGTTGAGGAAATTGGAACATTTGGAAGATGTGTTAAAACAAATTTTAGTATATATTAAGTTCGGATGTGCTTGATAATTTGAATATTCGTCTTGAAGAAATTAGAAAAGAAAAAATGACAGGGATGACTGTACGATCACAAAATAAATGGATAGAAAAGGGGGAAAAAAGACAAAATATTTGTGTGGCTTGGAGAAATGAAATTATCTGAACAAAACAGTAACAAAAGTGAAAGATGAGTTCGGCTGACAGTCACGGATCAGTTCAAAATTTTGAATGAAGTGGAAAAGGTCTATGATACACTATGTAGTTAAAAAATATAATAATAGAAGTCAAAGAAAACTAGATGGTATACTAGGAAGATCTGAGGTTCCTAAACTGACAAACGATGAATCAAAACAATCAGAGGATGAAATTACTCTTTCCGAAGCTTCAAAATGCCTAAAAACATGAGTAATAGTAAAAGTCAAGGAAGTAATTGATTCACTATTAAATTTTATAAATTCTTTTGGAAGCATTTATGACAGTTTTGATAAATTCACTAAAATCAATCATTCCAAAAAGGGATTTTATCTGTAACAAAGAGTGAGGGAATTATTACATTATTGCCAAAGGAAAATAAAAGTAGGGACTTCTTGAAAAATTGGATCTTTACTTTGTTCAATATTTCCTGTAAAATAGCAAAGGTAGAATAATAAAATATATTTGCCAGAATTAATACACGAAAGTCAGAAAGGTTTTTGAAAGTTATGTATATGGGAGAAGTATTCTGACCGATATATGATAGTATGTGCTTTGCAGAAGAGAATAATATGAATGGTATTGATTTTGTGAAAGCTTTTGACTCTTTCTCTTGATGTTTTATACAGGAAGTGCTTTCTTTCTTTAATTTTAGTGAACAAATGAAATATTCTATAGAAATGCAAACACATGCGTGATTTAAAATGGAATTCCATCGAAGTGGTTTTTTTTTTTAATATATATTGGACGTGTTTGTCGTCAAAGGGATCCCTTCTCTCCTTACTTGTTTTCATTAGGACTAGAAATATTAGGAATTATGGTTCGGAACAATGATCATTTTCAAGGTATATGCATAAATGGGAATGAAGATATACTGGCACAATACGGTTAGGTAAAATCATTAGACGCATTTGCTTCAATGTCGGGACTAAAAGTGAATATCAACAAAACAAAAGTTATAAAAATATGGACATTAAAGAAGTCGCAGACACAGATGTGTACAAATTTAGGATTTAATTGTGTTTCAAATTTCACTTTACTGGCAGCTGAGTTTTCCGTGAATATAGAAGAGATCGTGGAAATGAATTTTATAGAAAACATTTATGACGTACAAATCTGTTAGGGGAATGGAATCGAAGAAAAATAACAATAGATAGGAAAATTGTGCTAAAATCATTGGCTTTAGCTAAACAGACACATTTATTTTAAATATAAAAACATGTCCTTGAAAAAAAATTTGAAAATATGTCTTATAAATTTACGTGGAATAACGGTCCGGATAAAACAAGTAGAACAACACTTATTAATAAGCTAGAAGAAGGTGGATTGCGCATTGAACATCTGGTATCTTTTATCAAATCATTACATATATTCTGGGGAAAGCGTTTTCTGAATTACAAAATATAACAGATTATTTTCTCAATAAATATGAGTTGTCGTATTATACTTCAATTAAATGATTTGCAAATATCGCGATTATCCACAAATATAACGGATTCGTTTTGGAAGGATATATTTTTAACATGGGCACCTAAAAATAGGAACTTCATTGAAATTTTACACGAGGGTTTATGGAGAAATGAAATTATAACGATTAAGAAGAACGGACCAATTTTGTATTGATCGTGGCTGTCGAATGGGGTAAAATTTATAGGTTATTTCTTTGATTGGTAAGGTATATATGTAACATATGAATGTTTTTGTGAGTTATAATATTTGTCACCCCAGATTACACAATATTATGATATTATAAGTTCAGTTAGCCTATATATTAAACGATTAAATTTGGAAGATGAGAAAAAAAAATCTGCACCCTTTTCCACGAAGATTACTGAAGATCTACTCAGGAGTCGACAAGGATGCAGAGAGATATATAATAGGTTCATCAAATCTTTTTGTCTTTATCCAAAAGCTCAAGAAACCTTTTTGTTCAATTAAATTAAATTCAACATTTAAAAAAATTGAAATTGGTGGGATAAGGTATATTCGATTCGGTATAAAACTGACTGCATACAAAATTATGGTGGCTCCATTTTAGAGTTAAGTACAAATTGCTGACAACAAATATTCAAAATTGATTTTGTAGTTAATAAAGGGAGTTCTTCCTATGATAGTGAGCAAGAAATGATGCAACATTTATTTTGCAAATGTGCTATTGTGAAGCATTTTTGGAGTCAGATTTTACATTTTTGTGGAACTGAGATTGGAGTAGATTTCGAGATTTCTAAAAATCTTATTTTATTTGTGATTTAAATGAATCTTGCGAGTCAAATTTAATAAATCTAGTATTAATACTAGAAAAATCTGATATATAGATAAAACTTTTGCAACAAAAAACCATGTCTGCAAGAGCTTTACTTTGAATTGTTATTACATTTTAAATTTGGAGCTAATAAGTCTGGCCTGGGAGATCCATAACTACAAAGACTTATAAAAATTGTAGTAACAGCTGCCTCGCTTGGACCTCTGCATTAAAAATTAGCTCTAGAACTGTTGGGCCTGGTGTTAAGATAATATGACAGGGTGGTGCATGATGCTACATGTCTGCGGCATTATGACTTAGTGCTAGACATCACTATAAAATGCCATCCTGCAGACATCGTAGCGATGTGACTGAAAATTTTTTAAAGCTACGATAAATATCCAACTGACACACACACACACACACACACACACACACACACACACACACACACACACACACACACACACACACACACACTGGAATTATCTGAAAATATGAATTATAGGGAAATAGAATAGTGGCCATGAAAGTGGAGTAGTTGACAACCGTGAATACTATCATATATTTTAATGTGATGACTGAATGAAGTGTTGAATTTTTTAAAATAACCCTTTCTCTCTCATCGTTTCCTTGCATGTATATGTATGTAGATATGCTCATATATATATATATATATATATATATATCTATATATATATATATATATATATATATATATATATATATGAGTGTGTGTGTGTGTGTGTGTATTTTTGCGTATGCACATGTTTGTTTTAGTACGAGAGTATGCTGCCCCCAAAAATGCTAATATTTTCAGAAAATAATTATATATATATATATAGAGAGAGAGAGAGAGAGAGAGAGAGAGAGAGAGAGAGAGAGAGAGAGAGAGAGAGAGAGAGAGAGAGAGAGATACACAGGTATCGAGCTATTGTTCCCTTGTGCCTTTTCGAGACTCGTTCTTATTATGTAGCCGAATCCCTCACTGGTTCCGGGTCTCTCAGTTTTTTACAGACCCCCGTCTCTAGGACAATTTATTGAACGAGAAAAATTATTTGTTAATTTCCTTGGGATCCCTAAATTACTTAAAAAATGGGGACCGCTCCGGTGGCCTAGTGGACGTTACGGGTTAGTACCGCATCGGAGTCATATCAAAGACATAAAAAAAGGTACTAACAGATGCCACGGTAGACGCTCAACATTACGAGGTTAGTGATGAGACTGCTCTGTCTAGTGTCAAAATAATGTGACTGGGTGGAACATGGTCACTACATGTTTACCGCATAATGCCCCAGTGCTAAACATTACTATAAACTGCCACACTGCAGACACCGTAACGATATAACTGAAAAAATTATTGAAACTACGTTCAAAATCCAGATCACACACACACACACACACACACACACACACACACACACACACACACACACACACACACACACACACACACACACACACACACACACTTAAAATGGAATTTCGTCTGGGAAACATGTATTCGTTTAGCTCAGTCAGTCAGGATTAACTTTCTCTAACCGACAAAATTTGAACACTACCATCGAAGTCAGAATGATTAACTCTAGTCCGCCTTTATTAATAAGTACTCTAGAAAATATCATTTTATGACGCTTACTTCGATTGGCCCAAGATTGTTTCTGGCTTGTCTCAACTTTCTTTTTTTTCCGCTACTTGAACTTACGTTAACATTGTCCTCTTCTATCTGTCTGACCGCTATCCGAACGGATTCTAATTAAAATTCAATCATGCCCCCAAACAAGAAAGGAAAAGCATCGCAAGCTACCTATTTATTCCAAGCCTAGCCCATACGTCAATCTTACTTGTCATGTGTGACCACAACGAGATGTGATTTGAGAAACATCTAAGAAGTTTTTGCACCATTTGATTGTAATGAATTTGGCCATGACCGAAAACCTGTTAATCATTCACATCAGATGGTTTAAACTATTTTTCTTGAATTTTGGTATTTCTTTTCATGGTGTCACTAGTGATACTTCTTTGGCTACAAGCATACATTAGGGTCTTGAGGGCAGGGTACCCTTGAAACTGCGCAAACAATTATTTAAATCATCTCCATCTCTTTCCATCTGGTCGGCATGCGTGAAAATAATGCTTGTATATTGCATGTGAGTCTCATCAAACATTATCTTTGCAAGCACTTTCGTCTGTTTCTCTTCATCCGTAAATATTCCCAGTTTAATAACTAGAATGGATCTATGAGTACAAGGATTGGTTAGTGTCAGAGAATCTTGAACTTGCAAGACTGTTATCACCACCAACTGGTCTGCACTGAGCAGACCGTGATTGTTTTTTTTTCTTAGGTGGAATCTACCCCATTCGTATCTTGCCGATCATGATCAGATTCGTTACTAGCTGTGCCATGGTGAGGAGAGTGCAAGGCAAATTAAACACACTTTTGTAATGAGATACTAAAATATGTCACTGGGAAAAATATGACATCGTCAGAGTGGCGATACCACTTTTAATGACACAGTGGCAATATCACGTTTGGAACTACTTTTTTAAAATTCCATTTTGGAAGTAAAGCTGCCCTTATGCGTGTTTTTCAGAACTGTCCTAAAATATTTAGGCCTATTTAATTTTTGTTTCTCTTTCTTCTATGAATCCTTCTCATCTCTCTCTCTCTCTCTCTCTCTCTCTCTCTCTCTCTCTCTCTCTCTCTCTCTCTCTCTCTCTCTCTCTCTCTCTCTCTCTCTCTCTCTCTCTCAGGATGAACAGATCTTAAAATGTGTCAAGACTTTTGACTCCCCATTGTACTGTTATATAATCAATGTGATGGTTATACCAAGAATGCCTATAATTAAAACAGAAATCAAGTTATAATCGAAATTTGGGTGCAGCGTCTCTTGCCGACAGTTCCTTGCTGGTAAACACACAATCATTACAATCTGTTGTTGAATGATGTTAGGCTGTGAAGTCTGTTTGACCACCCTGTCGTGTATCCATAGAAACCAACTTGAAAAGTTTTCTATATCAATTAACTTCTTACAATTATATGTATGTATGTATGTATGTATGTATGCATGTACGTACGTACGTACGTATGTATGTATGCATGCATGTATGTATGTATGTATATGCAGTGATTGTCACTCACTGCCTCAGAGAAATATGCTGTGAGTGAAGTAAAGACACGGAGAAATCAGAAAATCACACTTGAAGTATTGAAAATAAAAGAAAGAATACGATATCTTACCAGTAACTTGTGAAAATTTGATTCCATAGTTATTGAAATTGATTCATCAATCGAGTGAAACTGTTGTCAGAAAAGAAAAGAAACCACGTCTTACTTTATCCATGCATGCTTAATCCTAATAAATAACATCGCTGTTAAATACAAGAAAAATTTCTTGAAGCACAATTACTAACAATAT
>JAECUM010041166.1:0-10399 GCA_016617855.1 Megalonaias nervosa
CCGTGACTGACTGACCCCCCCCCCCCCGAAAATACTGACCCCACACTGCACAAAGTCCTGACCCCCCTGCAAAAAATCCTGCGGGCGCCCATGGATGCCTTGTGTTAATTGGGTGTAAGGGAGGGTGTTATCATTAGTATCTTCTTTCTGCGGTTGTAATCAAGTGCCCGTGAGATACATGTAACCTTCTTATATGTCCTTTTAATATTATATATACATTTTATTTCAGAATGTTTTCCTACCTCTGTTATGATGTGAACAGCGTTGGTCCTAAACTGCTGTCACAAATATATCACAACAGATTTGCGCTCTTTGTGGTAAGACCGCTTCGATGGCCTAGTGGTTAGAGCGTCTGCCTTGGATGCGGGAGGTCGCGAGTTTGAACCCCGGCCGAGTCATAACAAGACTTATAAAAATGGTACAAACAGCTGTCTCGTTTGACGCTCAGCATTAACAGTTTAGGACTGGTCGACCTGGTGTCAGGATAATGTGACTGGGTGGGACACGATACTACATGTCTGCGGCATGATGCCCCAGTCCTGTCACAATGCAGACATTGTAGCGATATGACTTAAAAACTATGCAATGATGCCAGGTGTGAATTTGTTACATAATGTTATGAATAGCTATAAAATGAGACATAGTGCGGGTTGTTACGTAATGTTACTTAATAAAGAACAATTTGTGTGACTGGTTCACACAAATTGGACTCAGACAGGAACTATATAGCAAGTTGTAGCCGTGAATGAGCGCTAACTACTGATTTGAATTTCCTCAAATTTAAGATTAGCAGAAATAAATTGGTAACATTTAATAAATGTTTGACACTAGAAGATATTTTTTTCATGCAAACGATCCTGGGAGGGCCTTAGAGCAACTTATGGGAAGGTTTAGAACTTTATTCGAATTATTTCTGTCTTTTTCTGATTTGCAGTTTTAGGGAGCATTACCTAGGCAGGCGTACCCCATTCACCGTTGTGATAAATCCGCAATGGGCGAAGACCTCTTTCTCCAGGGAGGGGACAATAGAGTTTCTGCAGTACATCAGAGCTGCCTTTACTGTGAGTATATGAAAATAGCAAAGCATTATACAAATGATCTTTTAGTTCGTCTTAATTATTTCTATCCCAACGCCATCGAGAGAAGTCAATGACCAAATTTATATAGCAGGAAAAAGTCTTAACCTATTTTGCATCCCTTCACATATTTGATGTAGGACTTTGTAAACACTCATCTTTTAGAAAAAAACTCACCTTAGCTTCAAAACTCTACTTTGAATAAAATTCAATTTAATGCACTAAAATTATTATTATTATTATTATTATTATTATTATTATTATTATTATTATTATTATTATTATTATATCATCGTTGTTGTTATTCTTATCATTATTATTGTTGTTGTTGTTGTTATTATTATTATTATTATTATTATTATTATTATTATTATTATTATTATTATTATTTTTATTATTATTATTATTATTATTTTTATTATTATTATTATTACTTTCTGACGATAGTTTAATCAGAGTATTTGTTACATGCTGGGTAACGACTGTGATCTTGTGAGGCACCATGGTACCAGATTATTTGTCAATAAAATTCCTGACAGCTTAACAAAACTAGTGACATATCTTCTAATCACAACTAGATTCAGATAGCTATCTATTAAGTTCTATTGATGACAGTAATGTGGTTCATTTATACTGAAATAAACTGTTTTAAAGATCTTGCATCATTTTAACATTCATATTTTATTTTATATACATTTTACAGAATGTTAACATTTGTACCTTTTCACTTCCTTTTTTACGACTATATTGGAAGGCTTTATCATCTTATATATACATTTTTGCAATACTTTATAATTATCCTTTTAGATCTTTGTTTTAAAACGATACCAGAAGAGTTATCAAGCCCATAATCTTTCCCATGTTTCACATCTATTTAAATTATTCAGGTTTAATGTGATCACTTGTACCATTGGGTGGGAATTTTATTTTTTATTTTACTATCTTGGTTTATAATAAAAGGTTATATACTGAATGGGCCGATGTGCATGTAGTCTTGAATGTGATAATGTGCCAAAGGCCTGGAATGTGGAGATGCGTTAACAGTCTTGATGTAACGCAATAATATCATCCAAAAGGTCCTCAAATGACCTCACAATAATTCCAAATAAAGATTTAGTCCGAAAATATTACTGAGCACATTGTAATTCCTGTGAATAACAATTCGAATAAATTAATCAACCCAAATTACAAACTGAATACAACAATAAGACTGAATCCACTTTGAATGTTAAGGTAGGAATATGTCATTTTTGAAGTAAACTACATTAATATAAAATGCTTAGACACAATAATACAGCCAGGATGTAAGTCAGTTTCCTTTCTAAAACATTTTATGTTGTCAACCAGTAATTTTCAAGTGAAAAACTAATGTCCTAAGCTCAGATACAAGTATACATGTTTGCCTCCATTACTAGTTTTCTGAATATTTAATCTATAATCATAGAGAAATATAAGCTACTAATTATGTTGTTCACAAAGTAAATGTCTCTAGTCAGGTGGACCCTTAACTAGATTGTGTACAAAGGTCAATTACAAAATACAGACAAATTTAACATTTAATCAATGAGAAAAAGTAAACAAACAAGAAAAAATAAATATGCATATCATGATTGCTGCTTTGTTTTTTTGGCTTTCCTGCGACGATTGTTATAAAAGGCGGACAAAACAGCTGGTCCAATTGTTCTTCCACTGAAACCTAAAAATAACTAGAAAAATATTCAAAATTTCATGTAGATTTTCCATATGCATCCAACGATGTATTGATGATAAAACCGTGACATACATTTCGGTCTACGCAAGCACAAACGCACATCTCACTCTTTCTACGTATAATATTTTTTTTTAAAAATGTCCTTTGACACTTTCCTTATTTTACATTTCTTTATCCGATAAACAAAACGTCGAAATCCGAAGACTTCGTGAAGCTATTTTCTTATTAAGTAAACGTAGTGGATAGCACATCCACCAGTCGTACAAAAGTGGATGTTCGAATCCCTTTGCTTCAGTGCCGGATTAAACCCTGTGGAGGCCCCTAGGCAGTCGAAATCTCGCCCCCCCCCCCGCAAATTTTCTCCTAATACGTCAAGATCAAATCAATTCAATATTATTGATCCGTTGTCGCGGGGCCCCTAGGCCGCTGCCTACTCTGCCTATTTGGTAATCTGGCACTGCTTTGCTTTATGATTAGTTTCCTTAACTTGGCTTACAAACATTATATACAAATTTAAAATAATGTGTATACGTTGAGTATTAAGTGGGACGTTAAGCCCTTTATATATATATATATATATATATATATATATATATATATGACTTTCTTCAGCTCCCATTCCCAGTATAAAACTATTTATTTATATAATCAACAATAATACAATAATGAAATAAAAATCTCTTATTCTTGTCCATGTCGTATGAATCACTCAAGTTTTAGGTCACCACATCCCCGCTCCTGAATACATTCGTAGAGTTGCATCAGATTCTGACCACACTCAGTAATTATCGTGAGAAAATAAGCCATCCACAGTATGTTGACAAATAGGCGATGGCCTTTGAAAACTGAAGCCGAATATACAAGAATTTCGATGAGTGTAGGTACTACAGGAGGAACATTAAGACTTTAAAATCATTCATGTGGGAAAAAAAAAATTCTATAGCTAAACCCTTGAATTTTTCACGAATGTTCTTTTAACACCGACACTCTTACCTCCGACCATAATACAGACAGTGCATTCTAGCGTCGTCTGCTTTCTGGAACTCACAACATGAGACATGACAAGTAATTGCCGTTTTTATTGATCAACCTCAATAAATATTAGGGATAAATAATCCAGTCTGATTTGACATCTTTTAATATTAATCGCTAAAGTAGTTCAGTCTATTTCTTTACCTTCCTTCATTTTCAGGACACGTACATAGTGACAATGAGCCAAGCACTAGCATGGATACAGCAGCCGACACCACTTGCGAACCTTACCAATTTCGCGCCATGGAAGTGCCAGACAGACGAATCGCTCAATTTTGAGACAGTTTAATTGCACGAATCTAAAGTTCATTGTTCATTAAATGAATATTCAAATATTTTATCTCAAGTATATGTAAAAAAAAATGATTGCACGGAGTCTACTTGTAAGCAAATATTGATGTGCTTTTTTTGTAGCAGAGATAAATGTAGATTATTATATATTTTGGCGGTCTCAGCCCTGGCCATATTTACGACTCGGGGCTTTTTGAGCTCGAGGACTGTTTTCTCGCCCTAGATCAAAATAAAGGTGTCACATCTATTGCACAATGCAGAATAAAAGACATTGAATTTGATTGGTCAATTGCAGGTTAATATGACGTCGTGCATTCCTTCTCATACAGCATACGAGTTCTATATTTATCATCAACCTTAACGATAAACTGAATATCAATAGCTTGACGATATTTTGAAATGTTATATTGCTCATTTATAAACTATTCACCCCCACCCCACCCCACAAAATTCCATTACTCTTTATTAAACGGGGACGTGTCTGCTTTCTCAGTTACTAAAAATTAACCGTCTCTGTCGGAATTGATGATGCGCTTTGCGGCAGTTATTTTTTAAACTCTTGCTCAGAACATGTATGACAGCATCGTCCTTAAATAAAGGTCACTTAATGAAGTAGCAGGTAGAACAGCTCGTAGATCACCGCATAACTTCTTATATGACCATGCGAGGGATAATGACATCACTAGCAAATACTATTCAAGGAAGTCTATAAAGGTCTCTTCATAGTTTCATGTATTTCATATGTTATCAATATCCGCGTGTAACGGTTCTCTTGCTAATTTGCTCAGTTAGTCGTTATTTTTTGTCATACTTGCTCCTTTGTCTTGCTTTTCTCTTCTCATTGAACAGAACTGTGCTATGGCAGTTGGATCTAAGACTTTGTCTGCAATCTTCCTTTTCCAGAATGAATTTGGTATATACCATATTCTTGATATTTAATGAACAATTTCCATATAATTAAAAAATAAAAAATTTTTGTTTACGCCTAAATGGTCTCTTTGCCTCTGTGCATGTCTTATAGTTTTGCTGAACTTCCTCTTTAACAAACAAGTGGTTTTTTTCTCTCTCCAGACACTTATTAGTTAATATGAAGTAGCACGTACCGCCTGTTATTAAAATAATGGCTGTAACATCTCTTTTTCTTGTTAATTGTCTCATCGTTGTCTTCATCAGGGTAACATTGATAAACACCGTTGGCCCTATATATTCACATGTACTTGCACATATCCAAAAAAATCAAATGAAATCAAAAGTGATCTTGTTTATATTAGAACAGGTCATAAGAAATTTAGAAGACATGCACAAATCAAAACTTTTTGTTTTTCGAGTATCAGAGATATGAATGAAATAAATGTTTTGCTTTGAACAGTTGGTACAATAGAGTCTTTTAATATGCACATTTTTAAAAAATGAATAAATTCATCAACCCATTTTCAATAGAGACACTTTTGAAATGTGAGAACTGAAAAATCTCAGGAACATTGATGTTTAAGTCTTATAATTTCTATTAATATCAGTATATTATGTCAGTGCAAGGTCTCCATCAAGGATACGTGTTAGTTTTTTAATTCAAACCCCCGTTTGGTAATTACGCATGAAAATGTCCATCGCTCTACGTAAAATGCACGAGTATTTTAACCTAGTTAGCATCAAATAAAAGAGTGTAGAAAGAAATAGCGTACCACTGAACATAATTATGTGGCATACTTCATTATATCTAAGAATCCGCTATTAAATGCCGTTTCTCGGATATGAATCCATTTCCAAATAAGAAAAATGTCTTCTAAATTTCTAACGACCTAGTTCAACATGCGGCCTAGAACCTGTTCTAATACAATCAAGATCACTTATACAGTAAATGCAAGATAACAAGTAAAGCAGATGTGGTACATTGAACAAAGATTATTTTCTTCATGCAGACCATTAAACGTTTGAGAAAACAACACTTTAAATTTTGACAATGATGACTATATAAATGTACAGATGCGGTGTGACATGAAATGCTGGCAGAATCAGCTAAACTAGGCAGAGTGAATGGTAACGGCTGGATGCGGTATGCTTTTAGATCACTTCCTATACAAAAGTATACCAGATTTAGCAAAATCAGTTGTAAGGACAATATGGCCTTACACAAAGCAACAGAAAGAAGCAAAGCCAACAAGCTTCGTAAAACTTAACAAATAATTTAATTTTCTAAGTTATAAAATGACACTTTAAGAGGAACTTAAAGTATCATGAATTAAATCTAAAATAATACTACAAAGTTCTACACAAGTCCAAAAGAATCGAGTGTTCCGAATGAATCCCAGGTCCTGAATGTACTGACGTACCAGTAGCATTGAGTGTGCTAAAGTGACAACAGTCTTGATGTAAAACAATGGCATTGTCCCAAACTGTTTTCAATGAATTCCGAATAATCCTGAAAGGTTTCTCTAGTCCAGTCATATGAGCACTTTATAATTCCAATAAACAATGGAAACAAATTGTTTCTCTCCAATTGTATCTAAACACAACATTAAATATCTGCGGACTGATACTGAAAGAAGAATATAGGAAAATTGGAATCAATTAATTGTCCACTTCCTCGCCTTATATAAACATTACGGCTGTACATCGCAATATTTTCCTACTCTGTCTATGTCGCAATACTTCTAACATGACATACTTCACAATACCTTACGTAGCAACAGAACCCACCTGCCTAAATCATCCAATGGGAAATTACCCTAAATTTTTCAAGAGGTTTATTATTAAGATTTAAAAACATGTAAACACCTATTTATAGGTCATATGCAATCTACTGTCATGGGCCAAAAGTAAAACACAATATAGATATACATAACAGTATAAACATTTCATGTTGATTTTAGTATGAGAATGCTGAAAGTCTAATACTTTTACTTAATGACAATGTATTCAAATCAAATTACAAAGGTCCTCGTGTGAAACATTATTTTTAAAAGACTGTACAACAATTTTAGAATTTTGCAACATCAGAGTGGGTACACATGAAAGGAGAAATAAATATTCAATAGACAATGGAACTGAAGAACATAAAACTCGACAACAAAGCTTTTGCAGTAGTTAGAACCAAGTCCACTAATTCTAAAACAAATCAAAAAATCATATTCTGAAAGAAAAGAACTAGTTTGTACTGCACTCCAAAATAATCAACTTATAAAACCACGAATAATGGCAGGTAACTTTAACAGATTGAATATCAGCATCAGAGATGAAGATGGAAGAGAAATGCTTTTCATAATAGACCTGTAGCGTATGTTTACCAGTTCAAGTAAACAGCAAAGATCATGTATATAATGAGCAGAAAAATGTCGGTTCGAGATCCTCTTGATTTCTTTTCTTGGAAATTTTTCCACAAAAATTGATGAAAAATATGCTGCAGTATTTGCTATTTTGAAATTTTAAACACCACTCACTGGTCCAATTTCAAAACTAGTGAAAAGGATGCATAGGACTTGGGCTACTGAAAATGTTCCTTTTCTGGCTTCTTTAGAAACGATGCGACTTCCAAGTAAACTTGAAAGAAATAAAAGCTAATATGACTTTAGAACTGGCATATGTAAAATCCATTTGATACCAATGTTCCTACGGTTCAGCCAGCAAACATCCTAATATCAAGAACGTATACGGTTATATTCAATAGAATGATGTGGCATTAACTATTTTTCCACGGCACAATCTTAAAATGATTCGTTAAGTACTACTTGACCAATTGCGAGTAAATTCGGCTTTTAAAATTTACATTTGCCACGCTAATGTGTCATTCAGTTTTGTCCATAGTTCCTAAATAAACAAAAAAGGCAAGAAAATAAAATTATCCTAAAAAGCATTTAGTTATTTTTTGTTAGACATGGACATATTTGGATTGGCTTATAAATCAGATTTTGACAGGTGGGCTACCTCAGATCCAGTTTGGACTCTTGCTTGTTGTATGCAGTTCCATCTTCATGGACTGTTGTCATTAATAATATGGGAATATCAGGAAATTTGAAGTCATATAATAAAACAATGTACAAATTAATTGTTCCCATAAAAAGTAAACAACTATATTAACATGTTTCCTTTCGATTAAACTATACTAGGTTTAAGGGTTTGCACAATAAATCGCAAGCGACATGAATTAAATTAAATTCATTGTATTATGCAATTTTTTCTTTAGAAAGTCTCAGGATTTCATTCCGTTTACAACATGCAATTGACGAATTCTCAAACTTTATCTATTTGCCACCAGTTCTCAATCAGTACTTGCTTATTAGAAATAATGGGTTGTTAGCTAATGAATTTATTTGGAAATATGTAATCCATGACGTAATGGCACCTGCTATGCTTAGTTTGTCTAACCCAGAGTACGCCCGTTGAAATATTGGTTAGACAACTGGACAGTTGGCTCTATATACCATGCATATATCTGATGCACAGTAAGTTCAGTACATCCATCCAAATTGTTTGAAATTGTTACTCTCAAATTTCATCTTTAAAAAATGATACATTTTCAAAAGAAGTAGGGGCTACGGGGCAACAGGTATGTGAGAAAGATTGTCAGTAGCTTCTCGTGTGTCGGTGGTTCTTCCCGGGGTCTATCCTGGGTTTTTTTTCACTGAATATATAGATCGCAAACCAAACGAAAAAAAGTCCACTTTACAAAAAGTGTTATGTTAATGAGTAGGATTGGTGATGGCTGATATTCATCAATTCCTCGATCGCCAGAGCAAATATTGTTCAAACTACTTAGCAAATTGCGTAAACAAATCAAACGTCTCTATCTTCGTAAAAGCTTCAATTGAAGGCAAAACGAATTCTCAGTATATACTGAAAATTTAAAGAAAATTGGATGGGAAATGTTGAAGCTAAGGATATCTTTAGAATGTTTATATGTATATGTTACGTTTTTCCCATAATGACAGTGTCAAGTGACAAGCTTTGAGCCTGGCTGTATTTTACGTAACACACACCAAGCCAGTGACAGGAGTAGTTAGTGGACTATAACTAGTGACAATCTGTTAACGTTTGACTGATAGGTGGTTGGAATCCATCAATTGTTAAACAACTTATATTAATCGGAATGTCATCGGCTGTATCTGTGAGACAAGAGTTTACCTCTGATGTATGTCGGCGTAGTAATTAACAGAAATATCATTCATTTTATTGGCCGGAAATTGCTGCGCAAAAGGAAGAAACCCCTCTATTAGTTCCATGATCGGAATGTTTGTGCGATTGACAGAGAAGTTACGAATGAACAAATAGTTCCATTAATTCCCACCTTCTCGTTCAAACCTAGTTTCGTAAGTAACAAAGTTCTTTTGAACGGCACTATCGGCATACATTCGAGCAATAGGAACATCATAGATCTTTTCCTTCAAGTTGAGAGCGATACATCGGATGTAACTTGTCTCCATTGAGAACTATATTCTGAACATCTTCGGTCACATGAAACAAATTTGACAGCGGAAGGAGATAAAGTCACAATCGGAGCATTATTGGCCTTTGCTGCCGGCACTCCGCCTGAGGTGAATCACCAAACATATCAAATTGATAAGTATTCCTGCTAATGCTTCCGAAAATTGGCATATATGAGAAAAATGGGTGTCCTCCAGGTAGGATTTATATTGTGTCAAGTTCATGGACTATTGCTTATTTCTGAATGTGTAACTTGAGTTGATTCGATCTTTTTTATCATCGGGATAATCAGAGTGGTTTTGTTTTGGTATTATACAACACTAAAGTTAATTTCAGGTCGCACAGTCGATGATGGCCTTCTGCATTGTGTATTGCTCAAGCATTTCCCTACCAAGATGGTAGATAACAGTGAATGTCAAGTCATAATTTTACCTAATCTATCAAACTCACTGTCTATAAATAATATATCTTTTGTTTCAAAGAAATAGGCGCAATATTTTCATTCATGAATTAAAATCTCTTTTCTACATTTTTGTGGCACACAATTTGGCAAGGTCATTGTACCGGCGGCTGCAACCTTGAGAATAGATTAAGCCTTCGTCAAGTCAAAGCTGGCCTCTTTTATATGTCTAGTTTCAAAATAAGAGGTTGAATGTCTGCGACCTTGAGAATAGATTAAGCCTTCGTCAAGTCAAAGCTGGCCTCTTTTATATGTCTAGTTTCAAAATAAGAGGTTGAATGTCTGCGACCTTGAGAATAGATTAAGCCTTCGTCAAGTCAAAGCTGGCCTCTTTTATATGTCTAGTTTCAAAATAAGAGGTTGAATGTCTGCGACCTTGAGAATAGATTAAGCCTTCGTCAAGTCAAAGCT
>JAECUM010041168.1:0-14424 GCA_016617855.1 Megalonaias nervosa
ATTTGTATTGTGTGCTGGCTTTTCTCCATGATTCTATGGTATGTATACCTATATTGTGTGATTGGCCTTGGTCAATAATTGTGTTCAGGGCCTCTCCTACCTGACTACTCACATCTTTTGTTTGGTAAACAACATATTACATACCTAGCTTTATTTAGAAATTAACAACGCTTTGAAGCAAGTAGTTTACAAATTTGATTTGAAAATGACCCTCATCCTGGTTCTGTTATTGGGTCTTAACTTTTTATATAAATGTTGTTTCCTTCAGAATTACTCATTCCTACCTTAACATCCGAAGTGGAACCAATCTTATTGTTGTGTGCAGTTTTTAATTGATAGGATTTATTTAAATTATTCGCTGGAATTACAAAGTGCTCACTAATACTTCTTGGACTATATCACAGTTTTTGGGACCGCTCCGGTGGCCTAGTAGTTAGAGCGTCCGCCTCGGATGCGGGAGGTAGTGGTTTCGATCCCCAACCGAGTCATACCAAAGACTTACAAAAATGGTATTAACAGCTGCTTTGCTTGGCGCTCAGCATTAAGAGGTAAGTGTTACCACCGATCGGCCTGGTGTCAGCATAATGTGACTGGGTGGGACATCATGCTACATGTCTGCGGCATGATGCCCCAGTGCTAGACATCACTATCAACTGCCACACTGTAGACATCGTGGCGATTTGACTGAAAAATTGTTAAAGCTATGTCAAAAAACCAAATCACACACACACACACACACACACACACACACACACACACACACACACACACAGTTTTTGGATTACCGTGAATTCATCCAAGGATATTTTGGATTGTGTCATTGTGATACATCAAGACTGTTAACACATCGCCACATTCCAGGCAACTGATACATCAGCACATTCAAAAATGGAAACACCACTAGAATTCATTCAGAATACTCTATACTTTTAGACTTGTGATAGAACTTTTAAGACTATTTGGGATTTAATTCACAATACTATCAGTTAGTTATAAATTTTCATTTTGTATTCTAGGGAAATAAATTATTTGTTGAATTGTACAAAACTTGTTGGTTTTAGCTCTTTAACGTTGCTTAGTTCAAGACCATAGAGTCGTAACAATATGTATGACTTCTTCCTCTGTATACCCCGATGGCTGAAGGGTCATTTGAAAGTATTAATTAATGGAATGAAATGATTTCATGTATTTTGACTCAGTCTCACTTTAATTAAAATTATGCAATACTCTATTTATCTTTGAAAACAGTTGATAAGCCCTTCAGATTTTAATCTCTCTCTCTCTCTCTCTCTCTCTCTCTCTCTCTCTCTCTCTCGAGGATAGTGTTTATACCCTAGCTATGGCAAAGTGATTTTTTTTGGTTTCATTCGGTGCATTGGGGCACAGCATCGCAAGTAGACTATTTGTTGTAGACGCAATTGAGGTAAAATGTCAGGCCAAACATATCTGTATTTCCTATTACAGAGAATCAGCACTTTACATTTTATACGGTTTATATTTTCAATTTTTTTAAAAACAAACATTATTTTACTCCTACGAACATTGAAGAAATATAATCCGTAAAACCAGATCGCATAAACATTTCCATGTTTTATTATTTCCAAACGTTTTCGTGATTTAGAAGTGAATATATGTACACAAGTTGTTCGAAATTATTACTTGCCCCATAACTTGGCTGTTACTCCTTCACACTATTACAAATTTTTATAATTATTTTCCGCCTGTAAATGTACTTTATATAAATGCATTTAATATTAATTTTAGAGAAGAAATTTCTAATGTTACGAATATAATCTTGCGTTTGCTTTCCTGGTTGATAAATTGACACGCGTTGTGCTTTGGCAAGTGGTGTCGTTTTGTTGTTCTTAATTCTTTAAGTCGAGATCACAAATACAATTTACCTTAAAATTCAAGATTTTGTAGAATGCAGCCATGATATTACTCATACAGCATTCAATTATAACGTGTGATCGAATTTAATTTTGTTTCGTGTTTGCGAATCTCAATATATCAACCTTATTATTTCAACTATTTAAGTCAGATATAAAGAAAAATTATCTAACATATGCTGGATAATTTCTATACAATTAGCTTTAGAGTTAGCAACGTTGTGTCAGTTGGGACTATCAAATAATAGGTATAAATTTCAATATCGATTAATCTACTCTCTTATATTTACTAAAGGTGCCGTACATATAGACACGAGGTTCTGAATTATTAATTCATTATTCCTACAAACGTATTGAGAGTTCGGTTGACGAGCTGAACAAAGAAATGAATGTCTCTTGATAGTATTTGTATAAACTGTCTCTTTATACTAAGATATATGAAGACTTCGCCAGGTTTGGTCTATTTCTGGAATGTGATATGAAAACTCTTAGCTAACGACGTTTTCTTGCTCATTGCCATGAATATTACCTTATTATACGGAAGCAAATGGTATGGCTTCAGTACAGTTTATCACACCACCCCTTTTGACGTGGACAATCGATTGAGCGAAATAAGTACTGAAAGTCAGGTAACAAACGATTGCAGACGAAAGCGAATGGAGGGAAATTATTGACAAGATAAACTGTCTTTTGATTCATCGATGATCAGGGTATTAAAAACATTTTCTCAACCCAGTTACTAATGAGTGCTTCAAATATGCTAACCGCACTTGTGTACCCATTATTTGAAGAGTTTCTTATCAGCAGACGACGATTTCAGATTAAAGGACAGAATGCATGCGGGAAACCAGTCGTGAGTTAAGATATGTGATCGTAAAGATACAGAATCGAAACGACTTATATGTCGCAAGGAGTATTTATTTCACATAAATAAAGGAAACCTACAAACATTACATGTGGATATTATTTCGACTTGCGTTGAAACGCAGTGTTCGATTCAATTATATCGAAACTGAATGCAATTTGGAATCTGATACTCTTTGTCTTGTGGCAGTTGGGTTATAATAGTAAGACTTCCAAACTTACGACAACATATTCAACGTAACTGTAGAATTTATCAATCTCCTAATGTTGACAGTTGTATGTTTTATATAGATATCATGCATAATTACTGTGAATGTATATGGGACTCCTCATTCACCTGATTAAACGTAGTAGGTATGGATAACATTCAATGATTGATGAGATTCAATCCACACAAGTTTGGCTATTCAAATCTAACCGAGGATGTATCTTTGATTATTATTCTTTTTCTGGACATTCATTTTCCAGTGGAACTCTTAATAACGGACGCCAGTAATGTTTGATCTATATGAAGATTCATAAAACGCGTCAGACGATACAATACCTCAAAAAGGAATTATTTCGTCTTATGTTTATATCTGTTGTTGTGCCTGACGTGCTTCTGCTAAAACTTAGGAAATGATCATAAACATTTTGATCTTGGCCTCGGAATGTCGTTATTTTCTTTACAAAAAGTGCGTGACAAGTACAAAAAGGTAGAAACGTTCAATTCAAATTTTAGCATGGTGTTGTTTGAAATTCAATAATTTCAATGGCAGGTGACCGAGGAAACGTTTCCTCACAGAAACTGACAAGCTCAAAGTTTCATATGGATATTTCGAAAAGAAAACTACCCCCGCCCAGTGTTTACTGGAGTGACAATGAGAAGGATGCATATCGCAGAAACCGCGTCGTCTTGACTCGTTTCCATATGGTAATGGATGACATATCTATACAGGAGAGCACCATGCGAAAGACCTTCAGATACGAAACTCATAAATTTCGACAGAAGAATTCAAAATATTTTCAAACCTCTTCCAGGCCAACTGGAGCAGACACTCCGATAGCTATTATCACGGTCCCTCCTTCTACTCCAATGACCCCTAAAACCCAGAAAGATGATGAATCGGATGTGTGTGGAAGAGAATCAAATTCTGGTTCGGAAAGCGAATCTGAGTCTGGTATTATTACACCAAGAAGACAAGGCATTATTACCCGTGCAAAGAAACCTAATGTCAAATTTTCTGTGTTCAATGACGTGATTGAAGCAAACAACAAATATCCTATCAAAAAGGATGATAATTTTAGCGCATGCTCTAGCAGAGGTAATTCAGCAAAAATTGACGATTTCCAATTTAGAAGTTTGTCGGCTGTTCCTTATAAGGAAATACCGGAACTTCCTAACACCCATCTTACAAGATATCAGAGTGCTCTGCCCTTATTGAGGACTAATATGACTGGAGCCGAAAATTCTTCACCCAGAGATTTACAAATGATAAGTGTTGACGAAAATGCTACTAATGATGAATCTAACAATACACTTGTCATCTTTCGACCACGGCTTTCAGACATATTTTTTGACAAATCGAAGGCAGCATACCAGCTTCGTCAGGAACTTCGACGACGAGCACGACTCAGAAAACAAGGTATTACAACGAAAGTATTGACGATTCGAGACGCCCTCAGTTTGGAAAGAGAAAAATATCAAAAGAGTCATGAAAAGGTTACTCAGTATATAAAACGATTAGATAAAGAAAATGCTGACGAATTAAAGTTACGATGGACAAAGAAAGAGACTGGTTAATGTACTCATTAACTTAACTTCAGATCTTTTAGTAATATATCGGCGTTACAGGCTCAGTCCACTTAATGCCTTGAAGACAAAATAAGAGTCGAGTCAGCATGTGGTAACATAAATTAAAACATAACCAATATTCTAAGGAAAAGGGATTGGCTATTGAACAATTCTGTAAATTGAGCTAGTTAGAATTTATTTGTTTATTTAAGTAAGTTTTGTTTATATTCAATAATATCAGCTAATTTTGCTCTCCCCCCCCCCCCCATTCGTGCTACTGTATTGTTCGTAATTATGTTCAGTTTAAATCAGATCTTGCAATAATGAAAAAAAAAAAAAAACACACACACACAAAAAAAAACCGCACACATAAAATATTGCACAACCATTTAAAAAGAGAATGTTTATGTTTTTATGTTTTCAAGGAACAAAACATAGCGGTATTTTCCTTGAGCCTGAAAACCGTCTCATGAAATACAAATTGTAAACAAAATAATACAATTCTGATTTGTACATATATTCCTACGAAAAACATTATCTCCGTCATTTTATGGGAAAGTGAAGAGCTCGACTAGGTGCGCCATCTGTAAAAACTATATTGAAACATTGGGTGGTGGGGGTGTTTGTTTATAAGGACTACAACTTACAACCCGATTCTCCAAGCTATGAAAATGTTAAATAGGAATTACTTATTATATAGTCTTTGAAAATTCCTTGATCTACACGATAGTGATAATAATGCACCGCAGCTTTATTTCATAGGTCACACTTTTGTATGTTTTTTTTTTTTCTTTGAGTATCACAATGGTTGTTATGACTGAACGTTATTGTTACGTTATTTTTACGTTATTGTTGCGTTTGATTCCTTGTTACCTGCGCGAATGTTTCCATACTTCAATACCACTTTAGTAATCTGATTGAAAATAAAACAGAAATGTTTGACTCCCCGAAAATTGGGTAAAATTAATAATTTAAACATCTTATCTTAATTCAGTGGTTTCCACCCCCCCAGGTCGTGACCCAAATCATGGTTGCGAATACGTTCTGGAGGAGGATCGCCAGGATTTTAATTTTTTGAGGTTGGCAAAACTTATGAAAATGAAAAACGGGGTCGTGAGGCTCAGAAAATAATTAGGGTCGAGACCAAAAATGGTTGGGAACCACTGTCTTAATGGGTCTAGGTATAATTTGAATTAGTACGTTCTTTTTATTTGAAACATTAACAGATTATATGTTTCAAACACCGATATTTATTCAAAGAATAAGTATACATGAGAAATATGGATGTTTAAATTGCACACAAGCACAATCCTGACTTGAAATTTGCTCTTACTTTTTGGCAATAAGGGTATAACCTGAAATCATGTTTAATTCAATCGAATTAAACATGACCTCAGGCTGATAGCCTGATTTACCAGAAATATTTTGGATTTCCAATTAAATATAAAAGGATATGGATCAAATGAGACTAATTTACAATCAGTCATTTTATTCCACGAGTGTCTCTAATTATAATTACGAGCATGCAATACGTCAGTATTAAAACTACAACCTTAACCCGCAACTGACGGTTCAGGGTTTGTAGTTGCTGTTCTGGAAACGTTTAATCGTAGTAAACTATGTATTATTCTTACTCTTATAACATTAATCTTCATAATTGTTTGACAAATCATCAACGAGGGGCCCCGAGTGGCCGAGTGGTCTAAAGCGCTGACCGTTACGGATCACTGCCATCTCACCTCTGTCTGCGTGAGTTCGAGTCCAGGCTCGGCTAACGTGGGTACGTGAGAAAGCCTGCCAGTAGCTTCTCGTGGGTCGGTGGATCTTCCCGGGGTTTTCCAGGGTTCTTCCTCCACCATTAATACTGGCCGCCATGTATAGCCTATCTTGTGCTGAAAAATGGCGTTAAACCCTATAACAACAACAACAACAACAAATCATCAACAAGAATTTTCTTTTCTTACAACAAAAAGGTATTTAATCAGCACTTGTAAGTGGAATTTTAAATCTGCTGATGACACGTAACCACAAATCTCAAACTACACAAACTGACCTGAATTGCATTTACAGAAATTAAGTCCGAACTAAATCAACCCTGAAGTCTAGAATCAAGTGCTCCTGATTTCGAGACAGGGAGATGTCGCTGTGATACCTGACACACCGTATATGAATGGTACAAAATTAACTAAAGTTTGATTATACTCCAGACAAGGTTGCAAGTCAAGCAATGACATTTCCTTGCCTGGAATGTGACCTTGACTCAGGAGCACGTGGTTACGGTTCTCAGCACATCGTCTTGATATGGCATGTGCTAGGGCAAAGTTTTATTAAAATATCATACATTATTCAGAAGTTATTCTCTGGATAAGGATAAAGTTCAGTTACTGTGTTCTTCATCTCTAGGCTCGTGGCGGTGTGAACACATCTTCTGTACATGATATATTGGTCGCTAAAACTTTATTAAAATATCGTATTTGGTTCAAGAGTTACGGAGAATGATACAGATCACAGAATTATTATATTCAGGACAATAGTACATATCGCAGAATTAAATTTTACATTGCCATAGCCTTGATCTTAGAATTATGGCTTGTGGTATGCGAAAGATCGTTGTTTTGGCTGCTGTGTCATTTAAATATCTTCAGCGGTTAAAAAGTTATATTTTGAACTAGGGTAGAAGTCAGAATATTACCCGTTTCCGTTGTCCTGACCTTGACCTTTACAAAAATATCGGCCGGACGAGCACATGGTAACAGATGACTTTCAGAAGCCATTGCATAGTAAGCCCGACTTAAGTCCGGAATATAAAAATGAAAAGCTTAGACGATTGAGATGCTTGGTTTTCGGAGGAAAAATTATATTTTCTTCAGGAAGCGATAGAGTTAATTTGCTATATATACATATAGTGAATCAAGCATTTTCATGACATTTTCCCCGCGGTCCACGTGGGCTAAAAATTTCTTAAATTACTGAGCATTCGACATATGGACGAAGAAATAACTCAGTATGGTTAATATAAACATGATCTTCCTTTGCTATTAAAAGTTGTTTGTGGAACAACAGAAGTGTAAACAATATTAGTGGGCAATTACTACAATGTACACGGAATATTACGGGAGTCTCCTTCATGTTAGTATGGGATTTTCAGTGCCAAAATCCACACAGTAGCCTTAGAGGGACAACTATTACAATGACTTCATCCTATCACGGTCTCCGTACCAATGTGTGAAATATAAACAATAAGATTTATTTAGGACTGTTGTGTTTCAGGAAAAAGGAAAATTCGTTTCTTTTATTTCAGGCATCGGGCCAAGAGCACTGGCTACGTACAATGTCAGTATTCGGTTGGTTATTCATGTACATTCGAACATATATGCACACACCTACAGTTGTTTATTTTTATTTCTTTAGATTTTGTTACCCCTCTACCATGGTCATGTATATTCTCGTTGTATCTGTAGGGTCCTGGGTTCGATCCCTTCAACAAGGATGTGCAAAGAATATTCAGTGCCATGCTTGACCTGTGGTTTATTCCGACTTACTGTGTAGTCCTCATCACCACCTGAATCTTTTATGCAATTATTTTATGAATTGTATGTTTTCGTATTCCTTTTCTTGTGGAGTCCGATGCCCGTTGTATTGACCCAAATCTGGTTCTCTTTGTCGGAGACCATGGCGAGGACCCGTACGAACAGACCTGGCCAATCGAAACGGCCGAGGACCTCTAACATGGCACAAGGAAAACGTCAATTTCTAGTTAATTTTTGCAATAATAAATTTTGTATAGTTTGATGATACAATATCAAACATCAACAAACGATTTTTTAACAATTCGTAAAAAGTGCTGTAGGGCACTATAAATTTGTACAACTGGTATGAAATAAATAAAGTATTAACGAACCGAGCCCTTCGTCGTGACTTATAGTCCATGCATATCACAGTTTCATCACTCAGACTTGATTTCACTGAATTTTCCAGACTTTCCCTTAAAATGTACATTTTACATTGTCTTTATTTCTAATACCTCTGACAATAATAGTGGAGAGGATAAAAGATTACATAGATAAAGAATATAATATACCAAATTCCTCATCAGAGATAAATTAGACCCGCTTCCGGTGAATTGAATTAATATACTTTTAGCCGTATTTTAATTCCTCCTGCTCTCCGAGTGTAAACTAAAAATGTATTGCTGCTAACCGAACAAGTAAAAGGATCATTTTAAATCTCATTTGAGGAAGAAAATTTGAAATGTTGAGTACAAACATGGGCCTTAATATAAAATGCAGCCCGATGGTAGATTTGTGTTCACGAAATAGGTCATAATCAGACTCGTGACGTCATCTTTACTCTATAACATTCGTTGCTATACTTAAAAGCATCATTATGTCATTCCACTTTCTATCATTCACTGACGAAAATAGAGGCTAGAAAATATTATACTGAGCGAAGTTAGTGCTGTTGAGTCTAGTTCATCTTCAGCTAGGTTTTCTGAAAGTCCACGCTATAAATCAATTCAGCCGCAAACATCACTAAAAATAGTAACGTATGTACTCCCACTAATGTTACACTAGAACTAGTAGCGCATATACTGACATAATGTTACAGTAAATGTAACAAATTTTGACTCTGATTTAAATATTTATTGCTAACGAAGGCCAATCTTCAAAAAATGTACACAATATCAAGGAGCTATAATGCATGTCTTCAGTTATGCAGTTCTATTCGAAAATCTATCAACTTCTGCAGGGAACCATTCCTCAGTTTTATATGTACGTGCATACGTAAGCACCTATGCACTTAGCCATGCAATTATGTATGTATGTATGTGCATGCGTGCGTGCGTGCGTATGTATGTATGTATGTATGTATGTATGTATGTATGTATGTATGAGTCATTCATTACTGTGATTAGTAAGAATATATTGTTGTTCCCGAGAGAAAACTTTACTATTCGAAATCTTTGTAATGTAATTATTATTCCATGTACACCGTACTGACGAGAGGCTTTTCAATCTTCTACTGTTTATGTGCACGACAATTACATTTTCAAAAGTCTTTTATTTCTTATAGTTTACTTGTCGTAAGATTCATTGACAATGGGATTTACAATACAAGCTATCAGATAAGAATGAGTGCAAATATCCTTTAGACTCGAGAGTTTTATTGCACCGATAATCTCCGGAATGTAAACATATACGTTTGCGGGAGTTTATTTATTCTGCACTTAAAAGAACAACTTTGTCTTTAACACATAATATTGACTGATATGTATACACCTGTCTCACTATGTTATATATATATATATATATATATATATATATATATATATATATATATATATATATATATATATATATATATATATATATATATATATATATTCCGAATGAATTCCAGTGGTGTTCCAAATTAATATAATTCGAATAATAGTCTTCGTTTTCTATTAGGCCTTCCAAAATGGACCAGTGCCTCCAACATGTTACTCTTTAAATGAGCGACTTAATTTCATTGGTAACAATGCAGTGCACTGTCCATTGTAGTAGGTGTGTCCGTATACTTTTACGCAAGATTTATATGATCTTTCATGTTTGCAGTGTGTTTACTTTATGACTATATTTTAATTTAGATGTATTCACCATGTAGTCTGAAATAAAGAATTCTTATCTTTGCTTAGCTTATATGTTTTTACAGAGCACTTCAGAAAGTAAACCCGGATGGAATTTGTTAATTGAAGTTAGCGGGACAAAAATGAGTTGATGCACTTATATTTCCTGTTGACGCCGTGTATCAAAACTCCACCGTTCATGATTCCCAGTTCTAATATCAAGTCTAACTTATTGTTGTTTAAATATATAAACGTGTGTAGGAGGTACTGTTTTTCCTTCTTCGCCAATTCATACTACACACACCACATATCCTACTCATCCTACAATAGGAGAATCATTTCTTGATATAATCAAAGGCTGCTTGAAAAGTTTTGCCAATTATTTGCTTGAGGCATCCAAATATGAGAGCAGCATTGTCATGTATTATTGGTGGCGTAGTATCATATCTATGTAGTAGTTCTGTGCAGATCGTTTTTATTTTCCTTGATGAAAATGTTAGTTTTACTAATTTACCATTAGCAGAACTATAAATAACATGTGAATCACATGCTTGTTATATTAACTCAACGAAGCATCTATTAGTATCAAGGCAGTAACCTATTTCAAACCATAAACCATAGCATCCTTCGAAACCATTAGAACCAAAATAAATGATTGTTTATTTCATCGTCGATATTGTTTTCATTCCAGTACTAAAGTAGTTTTTTTCAATTTCGTAATTACCTTGTATCCTTTCTGCGTCCGAGTATGGCATGGAATTCGCAAAAGATGACAGTGTGAACATTCTCTTCCAGATCTTCTATCTCCTACAAAATCGTTACCGCCCTTGTCTTCTTTTCTTTCTTCTACCTTATCTTTTAGCACTGTAACAATTTTTTTTTTCAGTCTTTACAGCACATATAGTTATACTCCATAATCAACAAATAAGCACTTATATCTCACAAATCTACAGACGGAGACATAAATACAAATATCAAATACCCAGGTTTATTGCAGTACTTCACACTCGGAGACTATGTCACAATGCAAAAGGTTGAAGTAGGTTTTGTATTTCACACGACATAGACTAACGACATAAATGTTCACAACGTTATATCATACCTAATGAAGAAGAGGAATGGAATAAGACAATCATATCATTCCGTAGCTGAGTGGAAATGCATACTGTCCTACAACATACCGAGTTTTAAGTTAATCGCAAATGGGTATTTTAACATTTATTATACTAGAACTATATAGCAACAATATGCTTTATATTAATATAACATTACTCATAATTTAATTCATATAAACAAAAACCATAAACAATAAATGTTTACAGCTATCTAAGGGCTTCAAATAAATGTGGCAATTATTTAGTCAATGACTTTAAAGTGTGTTGGTTTTCAGATGTATTCTCTAAACGGTTTAACAAAGAAACTTATTCTCTAGCTAAACAATTGATGACGTTAGCACTCTTAGCACAAACATATCAGGATATTCCTAACTGTGTTGCTAAATTTCCATGGAAAAATCTTATGACACAGGATGACACATAACTGAATTTCTACTGATACTATATCATGGATTATTAAGAAGATTCCGTTTACTTAATTTCCCAGAAAGTCATTTGTATTTTTAATGGTATCATATTCTTTGTTCTGCATTATTTATTACCAAAGGTTTTTTTTCTAAAATGTTGCGATTCACTGCACGTTGAAAGCTGATATAGAAAGACGATTATATTGTTCATAATGCCTAAAGTGCAATACCACATTTCCTCCACCACACAAACATGATTCACAAGGAGGATTCTTCAGTTTCTGAGTTGCCAAATATGTAAAAAAGAAGATAGAAAATATTTTATATCACCATCCAAAGTTTCTAAGATCTCCAGTGTCGGTATAACAATTAGGCATTGTGAAAGTAAAATGTGCTCTACAGAAGTCAAAGCTATTGCTAGCGTAGCGTTCAGTACTACGAGGTAGGGAAGGTAACAACTACAGACAGACCGACTTAAGGAGAAAAGCTCCTTCCACTTTTCCTTCGAGCTTAGTTGTTAGAGATGAATCGTTTAGTTGAGGCCATGACATGGAAAAGGCGAGTGAGGTTCGTTAGAGGTAATTGTGCAAAACTTCTTAGTAATTGTAATTGGTGATGGGGATAGCGTATGTGTGTATCTGTGTGTGCGTGTTAGCAATTTGTGAGGAACATGGATTATTTTCAGAATGTCTTTGCATCAATGTCTACCAATTTAATTGAGGAGAATACAATGTTGCATCAATTCCTCACTGTGGATCTTTACAAATACTTTTGCGGCTGAACATTGTTGCCTCGCAATTTCTTTGAACTTTTCTTGCCATTTATTATCCTTGTTGAATCTCATCTATCACTCCATTATCCTTCATTTCGTTCTCTATAAAAAAAAATCACTTAATGTCTCAGATATAAAACATTTCATAGTGCTTTACATATAGTTTTGAACCGAAGGCGACCAATGGTTTACTTCTTCTCTCAGTTCTGAGAGTTTGGTGTCAATGGCTTACAGAGCAAAATGTAATCATAAAGGTGACGTTCCTTTCCTCCGATTAAAATTTAATGTGGACAGTAATAAGACTTAGTCAAGTCAACTCGATGTATGTTCCCGACGTTTCTGGCTGTATCATCTTCTTCATGGTCGATGAGGATTCAGACTGACTAAGGCTTTATGTACGTTCATGGCTAGGGTCAATAAGAGAAATAGAAAGAGTGAGAAAATAAAGTATATACTTAAGGAGGCTAATAAGTTGGTAGAGAGAAAGAAGAAGAGAAAAACGATATAAATATAGATCGTATTGCACATGTTGTTATGGAATCATTATTAAAATCAGTGCGTCATTTACACGTGAAATCTAAACTGTGCCATATATACAACTCTTTATCCCAACTCAATCATATACATTACATTGGAACTCATTTGCCCGTTTCTATATGTCATAGATTTCTTCGAAGATTATCTCTTATCATTGCATATCTCAAGGATGATGTACGATTGTGCACAGTTTTTAATACCACTCTATTGCAGATGGAGACACATGACTTCAAACCTTCAACTATGATTTGTTATTTTGTAAGTGTAAATAATAGTTTTATTAATAATAGTTTTGCATAACTACATCGGAGCTCATAAGATACATGGAATAAGGCGGAGAAAGGGTAAATGAACAAACAAAATAGGAGAAGAAATAAAAAGCTAAAAGGCAGGGACAAACTTTTGGGATGCAGAAATTTATCTTTTGATTCAAACATGAACATAATTTTGACAATAGCGAATAACACTACGACTGAGAGATATTCGTGATGCTTTACATTGTTGAATTAACGAGAGCCTAATATCGTAGTCAGGCCTTAGACCTTCCTTCATATCACTTGTTGATTAGGACAAAGTGGGCCTAGTAGAAGAGCATTAGGTTTGAACATTATTTACTTCAACTAAAGCGTAATATACCATCTACAAAGAGCGTATCAAATTATGATTGACAATCTAGTCACGTATATAGATATATTGAAATCAGTTATATAATTCGGATCAGAGAAGTAGGTTGAACTGTATGAACAGGACTTAAAATAGATAAGAGAATATATGTTTGAGCCTGCATGGAATTTAAAACAACGCGACCAGGGGAACCTTGTTCATCACCTTTCACCTGGTTAACGATTGTCACCTCTATCACTTCTATCACCTTTTTCACCCTTTACACCAGGTAAACCTTTTTCACCCTTTGAACCGGGAGCACCAGGCAAACCCTTAGAACCTCTAAGACCTGTATCACCTAGATCACCTTCAGGACCTGGAGGACCGCGAGGACCTGGAGGACCTTGTGGGGGACCTGGAGGACCTGGAGGGCCAGGAGGACCTGAAAGGTAATAAGGAGATCCATGTGTATCAGATAGATAGATAGATAGATAGATAGATAGATAGATAGATAGATAGATAGATATAAGGCTTGCATTAGTGCAGACGATGGTGGGCCACTAGTTTGGAAAAACAAAACACTCCCGCTCGATAAAAAAAACGGCAGTTATCCAAGGTGGCACTCACTGCAAATACAAAAATGCAACATAGACTTGTGATCTATCAAAACTTACAATTATCCAAGTGCAAGACGACAGCATCTTCATTTTGGCAATATCTATATACCCGAAATGAGTGCCTTTACACTTACAATAAATGTAACATCTTGCTAAGTGGTGGCTACATTCACACTCAGCAACTCGACGTACATTATCGAACGGTCGTAAATGTCCAAAATACAAGATAAGTCAGTTA
>JAECUM010041171.1:0-16646 GCA_016617855.1 Megalonaias nervosa
TCGTGACACTTTTTCTGGCTTTCTCCAAGGCTTTGCCAAACATGGCATTGAACCTGTCAGCAATAGCGTTCACCAAATGTTCACCACTAAAATAATAGCCTGGGGGATTTTCAACCGATAAGTGGTCCGTTTAGTTTTGGGGTCTTGTGATTTCATAGTCACCTACACCACTGCGTTCATCCAAGTGTTGTTGCACTTGCTCGTCATGAACTTCTACCGTAAAATGTTTTGATTTTCAACGATGTTTTTGATTTGTGTAAGGTGAATCATTTCCACTAAAGCCACTTCCCAATGGGCTTCGTGATCCAATTGGATGGCGTGAGGTATTTTGGCCGTGTAACAGCATAAGGTGTTATTGCGAAACACCTCCATGGAACTGTCACTGGGTAACGTTAAGTAAAATTGGTTGTTCATAATTCCAGAGTTCTGGTGTCCGAGGAGTCGCTGGAAGTCCGAGGAATGTCTAAAAGAGGATGGTTAGGGTAACTGTTGGATGGGGGACTAACGTTGGACACAAGACTCCCGTTGTTGTTCCCTTTAAAGGAATATTTCTGAGACGGATTGGGAAGAAGGTAACCGATGCAACTGCTGAGTAAAATGGTCCACAATTGTTTGTCTCCTTGTTGCAGACTCAGATTGGCAATGGCAGTACCGATGACACAATGCACCAGAAATATATGGCAAAAAAAGACGATTTGCATTTTAGGCACACGTTCTCCACACCACACCCACAACGGTTGCTTTTGTAGATCTTGCAGAGAAGAACTGGGGGAAGGAGTGGTTACTGCTGTAGTGGTAGCGGCTGAAGCTGTGTTGAAGGGCATGATGGTCACTTCTTTTTATAGTCGATGATTTGCGAAGCGTCGATCCAAGAATCAGAACTCGGCCGATATCCTTTCCAATGTACTTTGACTTCTTTGACACGTCGTTTTCCCACTTTACGAGTTCTTCGATCGAGAATGCTTTCGATCTCGTACACGTCGTCTTCTTTTTTGGTCACACGTTGTCACTCGGGCAAGTAAAACATTCCTTTTAACACTACCCCGTTCATGTCCTCCAATTTATAGACGGGACGATGACGACCACGCACACGTTCGGTGACACGAAACAATTCGGTGGTCCAGTTGGGTTAGTAACCTTTGTCGAAAGTGCGTTTGGTTTTGCCAATGCGCACCCAATCTCCTGTTGCCAACACTCCACCATTCTTGGGGACAGTCACCGTCGGGGACGTACCAAACAGGCGCTCAAAGACAGTCACTTCGTTGTCGGGAGTCACTTCTTGGGGGACAAGTCCGATACTCCGATGGTAAGATTGGTTGTACGACGTCGATGTACTTGAGAGTGTGTTGATGCGTAAAATATTTCCACATGCGTTCTTTCAAGGTGCGTTGAAAACCTTCCACGATGCTGGATTTGATTTCGGGATTCTCGGTGGTGAAAAAATGAATGTCATGTTTCTTCAATTCCTTTTGGAAAGCTTGGTTCAGAAATTCGGTGTCTTTGTCAGATTACCATCGAAGAGGGTGACGTCCACTTTGTTTCAACACCAGTTTGAGGGCTCGCACTAAGTCACTGCTCGATTTGGAAGTCAATGGCACGACCCAAGCAAATTTGGAAAAGACGTCGATGACACAAAACAAATATTTGTAGCCACGATTGTAGGTGGCCAAATGAGAGATATCGGCTAAATCGGCTTGCCATTGATGATCGATGCCCTCCACTCGGGTGCGACTTTTGGAAAATTTTCGTCGAATGGGTTTGTGTAAGGTGTACGTGGCTTGTTCTTGTAACCAGCGTTGTACTTGAGGTAAACGGATACTTTTCAGTCGAGTTTTGGCAGCACGATACAATTTCTGAAGTCCTCCGTAACACCTTCTCAATTTTTTTAATAAGTGATCCACTCTTCGCTGATGCTACTCTGGATGGGGTGAGGGGATGGTTTAGAAACGGCTTTACGTGTCATATGTGCCACAGGAGTAGAAGTCGAAGGTAGTTTTGGTGGTAGTGGTGGTGGTGGTGGTAATGCAATGGCTTTGGTCTTCTTTTCTTTTTTTACTTCTGCTTTCCCTTCTTTCTTTTTCACTTCTGTCGAAGGTGGAGAGGACATCATCTTTTTAACCCAAGCTTTAAGTTCTTCTCGTTGGGGTGTAGGGGAAGGGGTCAACAAGGACGCTGCAATCTTACTAGGGGTGTGAGCTGCAGACGGTGTTTGAAAGACTTCTCTTGCCTCTTCTTCCTCATGCAACCGTGGGGCTGCATCTGTCTTGACTGCTGGGGGTGTTAGTGGTGGTGGTGGTGGTGAACTTTTCATCAGGGCCTTAAAATCTTTCAGAGTTGGTAGAGCTGTTTCGTCTAAAGCTTTCTGGTGAAAGAGTTGCAGTCGTTGTAACAGTTGACCGTACCGTTGCGATTTTTCCGTTTCTGACAAATCGCTGCGATCCATCAATGATTGCAATTCGTGTTGTAACTGGGACATCTCGGACAAATGAGGATTGGGAGGTAAATGCGGGGTTCGTTGTTCTTGCCAACGATGGTATTCCATCCATCGTTTGCAAGGCACTAAAGCCACTTTTCGTCCTTCCATCGGATTTCAAGGATCACGTCTGAGATCTTTTGACTCCAAAGGTCCCTTTTATATTCTTGATCCTTTTTTATCTTTGACCTATCCCTTGTGAAGCAGCTCCCGCCATGAGTCCTGTAATCATGGGGACCAATGTGGTTTTCAACAAGGGTGCTAACAACAGGTGCACAAATCCTCCGCGTTGTACCAGCATGTTTTTCTTTTGACGAATGGATATTTTCTTTTGGACCATTTGGCGAAGAACGTGTCGATGTTTGGCTAAGCATTTTTTCTGATGTTGAGAAAAAGTAATCGTGCCTTTCAAGACATTCAGACAACATTCGGACACGGTATCAACGACGTCTTTGGAGGCAGTTTGAATCATTTGTTTTCGCATGGGTGGAGGGGCTTTGGACAGGACAGACAACACGTCCCAATGTTTGGCTAAACAAGGAGGTAGTCCTTTCCTTTTCTTTCCTTGTTTAGCTAGAGAGTGGTGTGCACTTCTTTTAGGGGACATCTTTGTTTGTTGGTTCCGTGGCACACACCAAAAAATACACTAACGTTGATGACTTGACACACAGCATTTTATCCTTTTTTGGGGACTATCGCTTCGTCATAAAGGTAACAATTTGTTTTCCAAAATCGCCAAAGAATCCTCCTCTTTGGTGACCCCTCTTTTTCTTTGGACGAGTGTGTCTTTTCTGGGGGTGACGTCTGTGTTTGGCTAAGCGTTTTTTCGGACGACGAAACTGTCCTTTTCTTTTTCTTTTCTGGACAGGAGAACGATGATGAGGGAACATCTTTTGGTGCACAACATACACTAAAGTCCATGGCTTCACATGCGTCCTTTTATCTTATTTTGATTTCATACCGTATTTAGCTAGATTGAGTATCTGACCTACCCACTCCCTGTCAAACATTCCTCCTCTTTGGTGACTTCTTCTTTTCTTTGGACAAGTGTGTCTTTCTGGGGATGACGTCGATGTTTGGCGATGCGTTTCGTCGGATGACGAGACTGTCCTTTTCTTTTTCCTTTTCCTTTTTGGACAGAAGAACGACGATGGTGACGGTGTGCACTTCTTGGAGGGAACATCTTTGGGCGTTCAGAGGCACAAAATCACTGATCCCTATCGTTTGCCTCGGGTCTTTTTTATACTGGAATGCGTCGCCACTGATTGTCGGCTTGTCGTATCATTTGCATGGCAGGCATCACACGACGTGGAGGGGTTCGCAACGGACTCAATCGGGAAGTTCTTGCTTGAACAAAGCCAGTAAACTCTTTAACATACCCAATTTCTCTTGGACTTTGATTCTGGGGGCAGGTACTTTGTGAGCAGCGGACACTGCCTCTAAAGAGGAAGAGGGGGTCACCGCTAGAGGAGACGTTTATGGAGACACGGGTTTCCAATGTTTCATCAAATTACTAAAGACGCGTGTCAAATCGGGTTTGGCAGGTATCACCAGCAACGGGGAAGTGGAAGATGTTGAGGTTACTGGAGACGCGGTCACCGTTGTTCGGCAGGTCGTGGTTTGCGAATGTAAGGTTGCGTCCTGGCGGCAGTACCTCTCTTGCGGGTAGAAGCTGTTTTCTGTGGACTTTTCTTTTTCTTAATTTGTGGCTGTGACCTGGTCTTGACACCGTTACTCTTTTTTTTTTTCTTCTGGGTACGTTTGGGCGTGGCTTTTTTCTTGGGGACAACTTTGGGAGCATTAGGATCCCATTTTAAGAGGGAACGTATGATGATACCTCCTAGAGAACCGCTACCTCCAGGTTTCAAAATGATTTCCTTTTTGGTTTGAGTGTCGATGCGAGGATCGGCTAGCTGCTTCAAGGCGACTTTGTTTCTCTCAAAAAAACGTTTGGTTTGATGTGGAATCTGAATGATGCCTTGCAGTAATTGACGTGTTGTCACCGTAAACCATCGTAAGACTTCCTTGAGACTAGCTTCTAAGACACGAGCACGTATTTGTGGATTTTTTTCGCGACTGATACCGTACAAGGCACGAATCAATTTGACGGAATGATGAGACTGAAGGGACGTCATGTTGACGATGTGAGAGACAGATCCCAAGTGACCGAGGTTTTTATAGATTTTTTTTCGTGGATGTGGTTGTTGTTAAGTAAACGACAGGCCCTCCGTCTTGGCACCAGAGGTGAAACAGATGGGTACGAAATCGCAAATAATCGGGAGTGGTGGGGTTTAAATCCACGAATAAATAAGCGTGTCGGGTTTGAATGGCTTCGTCGTACGCATGAGTCAGCCAGTGCGTTCCTAACTGTTTGGCTAACACTTGCATTTGCGATTTATCTCTAGGGCTTTTAAACAACACCACGTAATGAGCATTGAGACTGATGGTACGATGGGCTTTACTTTGTTGAAACAAATTTTGAGTTATGTAAATGACACTGGCATTACGATGATGCCCTTTGCGCGTAAACCACAGTTTAATTGCTTCTTCGTCTTCTCCTAACATGTCGTAAAAATAACCAAATGAGTTTGACTAGGGTCAGACACGATTCCGTCGTCTTCGCCAGGAATGCCTTCCACAAAGACGATGGAATCGCTTTGACTTTCTCGCGGAAGGCTGTACGCCGATTGCCACTCTTTGTAACATCACACGATCCGTTGCGGTGGACGATCGATCAAATGATGTTTATGTTCGATCAAACGTTTGACAAATTTGGTTTTGCCTGAACCGCTAGGTCCGGCAATGAGCATGCTAAAGGAATGGCGAAGATACAAGGCCTCCCAACTAGTCCGATCTATGTGTTCGTCGATGACTTTGAAAGTGGAGGAAGAGGGAGCAGAGACAGTAGAGGTAGCCATAGTAGTTGTAGTAGTGTAGGGAATGTCACTTTTGACACAAAGACAGACAAGACAAGAGTTTTTATACTTTTTTTCAGGACACGTTTATTGCCATCTTTAAAAGTGAACAACACGAAAGACAAAAATACATAAAAGCCAAATGGTTAAGTACATGAATAAAAGACACATCAAAACGATCCTACTGGAATATAAGCAAGTCTCTGTACAACAACATTTGTGGTGATCAAGAGGTGGAATCGTAGGGACAGTGTGTAATGTTCTTAGAGTCTCTACACTCCTTGGCACAGTCACACAAGAGTCCTCCCGGAATGGCCTTTCGGGGATATCGATAACGGTCTTGTCCTGAAGAGAACGGTTTTCCTCGGTCACGATCTCTTCTTCTTCTTCTGGTACTGTCACTAACACTGTTTAAAAGTTACTTTTATCACTAAATGTTTTAATTTCTTAGGATGACAAATCTTGGGCATAGTGTGCCACTTCTTTTGTCCAAGCCTCAAACCCCAAACTTTTCCAGTCGCGTACATCTTTCCAGTGAGGGTGTAAGTCATAAGCTACACACACATCATCGTACACATCTTCAGTACCTAAAAGTTGACGAATCTTTCTTTCTTGTAGAGGTTGTTGAGAAGTATCGAGATGAAAGCGCAAAGCTTTGAGCAGAATGAGTTTTTCGTGTGTATTTAAAGGAACCATTTTCATGCTTTTTTTGGAGTGGTATGTACTATTCGTAAAGAGTCCACAAAGAATCGGCTGGTAAACGAAATCCCAGAAAGCAAGTCACTTAGACACACACCACACGTCGACCCCAATTCAATGGACACAGTCCTTCTAAAATACAATGGTAATCCTCCACCGTCTGAATAGTGTCATTGGTTTTCTTCCACGGAATCGGTTGTATCACGAATGATGAAGGTCGTGGCATGGCAGTCCGTTTTTATACCCTTTTTGTTGTCAGGTAATAAGTGTACTTTAAGAACAGAATCGGTTTTATTTTAGTACCGTACCAAAGATGTTTATTCACTAACTCACACATCACACGTCGTACAGAAGTTTCCTCTTGAACTAAGTTTACGTTGTGTAAGAGATTTTGTTAATCCTCTAACTCGTCTTTTGGAATTCGGTGTATTAGGATCACCTTGTAAGTTGAATGAGTGGCATCCAAAAATTTATGAATTTCACGCGATTCATCAATGTCTGGCCATTGAAACACTTTCATCAGCATCAGTCCTCTTACAGCATTCAGGTACCAGTGATTCAAACATCGGTGACGTAACGGATGCAATTATTCTTTGCGTTTCACTTGTATTTTGACAACTCTCGGTAAATGCGTTCTCTCAACTCCACAGGTAAACCACGAATGTTCTCTTGAAAAGTTTCCATGACCATGTCAGTCAAACACTTCTCCTAGAGCGAAAGTAACGGACAAAGTGAGTAATTTCTGGCCACTGCCACTCCAGGAAACGGTCAAGAATGTCAATAAAACCTTCAAATGTAAATGGTCTAAAGCGGAATATTCGGATGAACGCACACTTGATCCAGAGAAATCTGACTTGTTTGTTGACTTTTGTCAATTTCCTCTTGTGAATTTCTCGACATAAAAGTTCCTCAGTCACCCAATGAGATTTTGCTCTGGCAAGTCCCAACCAAATGTCCTTGTAGATCTTCTCTTGCAATTCGTTTGGTAATGTTTGAAGATTATTTTTCCAGTGGGTTTAAATACTTATCTAGGGGTTGTCCAACGTTTGACTCCTAGCCAAGCAGCTGTTTTCTTAAACGACATGGTATGCCCACTTCAATGACGAGGTCCCACTAAAGGTAGGTAGTGACAATCCGGAGACCATCGAGCATGTTACAGGTAAGCGCAATCTTTCTTCTCCCACTCGTGAAGCGACACAACGCAACTGAAGCACTTGACTTTATCCCCTTCGCCCAAGTAGATAAATCCAGCTCTAGCTAATTCTTCGGGGGTAGGTCCTCCCAGATATTTTGGCCATTTTCCACGGAAGGTTTGGAATCGACTTTCAAAGTCGCAGTATGTAGGCAATCGCACTGGGAACGAATATTCGTCTTTCACAGGTTCATTTCTATGAGGTTACGGCGAAATCCGCAGGAGTTTGCTCAGTTTTGGATGACATCCGTAGGGTGTTAGCCGCATGGTTTCATAATGATGACATCCACCATGAAAACCAGTAAAGTGAAAAGGTGAACGATAACGAGCGGCATCGCTTTCGCATCCGTCAGGTTTAACACACACAGCATCACTTTCCATGGTACTGAGTAGCTGAGGTCACAGCGTACGGCACCCCTGCTATCGCAAGGCATAGCATCGTACTCGAGTTTCACGTTGGACTTGTGTCTTACGCTTGATACTTGCTGTGTGAAAGGATTCGTCTTTCTCGCTTGGTGTTGGTAGTTACAATGAACTATCTGTCTTGGACGTTGTTCCTTTTTTATACTAGTCGTAATGAAGTCTCGAACTTGTACATCGTTCCTTTTTTATGCCTAGTTTTGGAAATCTTCCTTTTTTCCTCTTGGACAACGGTACTGCCGTCTCTAAGGTACCGTCATACCTGAACCGTAGTGTGATGGGTGGAAAGGCCATAGAAAGGTAAGGACAGTGCGGAGCCCATCGAGTATGTTCCAGAATAGCTGAATCTTTATAGATACATCGATCCATACGCAACCTCAGACCACAACTGAAACACTACTTCGTATCCCAATCCAGTCTCAGGTCCTAGGTAGACAAATCCTGTTCTAGCTAAAACATTCGCAGTAGATAATCCTTCCCTATCCGTGGACCATTTTTGAAATGTTTCCAATCAACTGGCACAATTGCAATAGTCAGGCAAGAAGACAGGAAATTGGTATGGTTTGAACTTGGAGTTCTCAGTGGGTCTCTCACTCAATTCTTGCTGTGTCTAAGTCATCATTCTTGTTGGTGGATATCGTCTTGGAACCATTTTTTTATACCAGCGTGTCCGTAAGGTAAAGAGAGGTGGTTGGGAAGCCGAACTCTCTTTTGGTACACGATTTGATAAACTTTTTCCAAGGGACGACTGACGATTTGGTGTGTGGGTAAATGTATAATCTTGTTCGGTTCGTAGGTGGTCACTTTAAAATTTCCATCCTGTCCATAGTGCAAGGCTTCTTTCAAGAACCCAAAGTTCACCACTTGACTATTGCGAGTGAATTGAATAAAAACATATTATTGTGTGTATTTGTGTGTTTGTGTGCGTGCTGGTACGTTTGTTGGTGTGTATATTTGTGTGTTTTTAAGCGTACGTCTACGTTCATTGGTGTGTGTGTGTGTGTATTTGTGTGTTTTTATGCTTGCTCGTGCGTTTGTTGGTGTGTATATTTGTGTGTATTTATGCGTACACCTACGTTCGTTGGTGTGTTTATATTTGTATATTGTATATGTGCGCGTAAGTGTGTGTGTGTGTGTGTGTGTGTGTGTGTGTGTGTGTGTGTGTGTGTGTGTGTGTGTGTTACAGAGCAACGGTCATTAAGGTGGCAGTTCATTGTGACCGGATATGCATTATAAGGACAGTAGCATTAAATATCACAATATTTGCGTGACTCTAATGTTTGCTGTCATTCACTACATTACTTTGCTGCTTGATTAACATACAAAATTTCATGCAAGTATTATAATATGACCGACAACAAGCATTTAAACCTTTGATGCAAGATATGCATGCATTTATTAAATTGTGTTATGCACAAATTGCACTGTAATTAAGGTTGATTTCTTCCACTGTCAGTGAATAATCATAAAAGCAAAATTTGAAAATTAACAAAAATGCTACCAATTTTTCAAAGTTAATTAGTACTTTAAGTAAATATATTCAACTGATTTAAAATAAAAAGGCATACTGTTTTATGATTTTTCTCTCAGATCAACTTCATTATCACACAGAACACAACCTTTCGAAACCGAGTGGACAAGACTGCAATGATTGACAGTATTGAGTCTTTTCTTAAGGTAAGGTATTGTAAAAAAAATTATCACATAGTCGGTACACTTCGTCTACAGTGTGTGCAGTTTCATATTTTTGATATTACACGTATGAACATATCACTTTATGTGATTCTGATTGGTCCAAATAAGCCCATGAAATTATTGAGCAGTATTCTCTTTACTGATTGGTTGGGGATCGTGGGAAAACGTTTTTAACCCCGCCTTCTGGAATGTTTTGTTTTGAATGAACATTTTTGGCGGCCATTTTTTAACTCGACTCGCGAAAGGAAATTGAGGAAAAATTATCTCGGCTGTCTGAATATGGATATGTTACCTCCACAGGGGTTTGTTATGTCATGTTTCACAATATCATCATAAGAAAAATGGCGTAAAACTACAAGACAAGAACAACAATAAGAAGTAAAACTAAGGGTATTGCTTATTTGATAGAGGGTGGCGGGCGGGGGGCGGTATATCTGTAACATAGATATAGAATCCACCGTATATACAAGCGTGGTTTAAATGTTAACTTAAAGAAGTAACTAAACTCACCTCTGTTCACAGAAGAATCTGGACATAAATGGGTCTCCTAACTGACAGAACTTTATCCAACCACAGCATCTTTACGCAGTATATATGGGATGCAAATCCGACTCGAATAGAAATTTGTTTACGTCTTCTGTACAATCTATTGTTCCAAATCAAATACTGCAAATATCCGGTCACAAATGCATTGCAGTAAATGTGGGAATTTTTGCATCCAGTAATCCTATTTCACATGAAAATCGCAACAATGTAACGTTTAGTTCTGAAAGTGACATTTTAGGGTAAACATGTACTCTAGGCCTACTGTACTGTGTACCGTATCAAACAATGTGGCAGCATCACATCGCATTGATCATTCTGTTTTTAGAAATGATTTTGTCGTTATAAAATGTTCTGTTTATTCGGATGGAAGCTTTTTCTTTGATTTATAGTTTGTAAAAAAGTACAATCTACCAGTTCAACTTTGTTTGGGACTATATTTTATGCACAACAAATGAAAGGTGCACTGTCTGTCAGAATGAACGAAATTATTCGTTCTTTTTTCTATCTAAATAATTTCCACTGAAATAAAAACTACGTGATAAAAAGAATCTCAAATGGGTAATGATTTAATATTAAATTTATGAAACTCGTTGAATAATGTCCGCTTTAGCTCGCCAAGGCTTGCAAAAGCTGGACATTATTCAACTCGTTTCATAAATTCAATATTAAATCATTACCCGTTTGAGATCCTCTATCACTGACACGGACGCGAATGCATAAAACTTTGTATAGAAATGAAACAGGTGGCATGACGTCACGGTACTTACTACATTGTTGCAAGTGTCCAGTACCGTGACGTCATCCTACCTGTTCAAATTCCCATTGTCCGTATATCGTCCCAGGGTGATATTTTGTCCGTATAAATCGTGTCCGTATAGCACAAAGTAGTGTCTCGTAATGTATTTTCCTATTGTCCTTATAGTATCTCCACATACTACTCCCAACAATTCTAGGTATATTCGAAAAGTGAATTCTATTTCCAATGACCTATAGAAATGCAGTCTTTCCATCGACTTAATCTCATCCTGCAACTTTTGCCTAAAAATATCTTCATGTCTCTGGCTGAACATTCTAAAAAGTGTATTTTAATCATTTACGCCCTGAGTACACCAAACATTACCAAATCCGAATGTGAAAAGAAGATTTTTAACATTGTTACCCCAGCAGTCACAATTTCCCCCACCCTTCTTAACTGTAAATTGTAGCATTTCTTAGGATATCTGTCTTCCAGCATTTTTAGAATTCTTAGCCAATTTTTCAAAATACGTTTACATCTTATACACTGCATACTAATTCTTCCTAATTCGTTATATACGAATGCATATGGAGTAGACTTAGATGTACGAAGGATATATTTATAAAATGACAAATTAGCTTTTTCAATATCACTGGCATCGTAAAACCCCCAAACTTCAGCCCCATAGTTAAGGACGGATAATCTGACAAATTTTAAAAGATTTTGCTTCAAAATATGCATAGCCTTCAGCGCCTGCTAGGACAGGGTTTTCTGACACATATACCATGAGTTTTTGGAAGAAAATACGCATCCTAAATACTTATATGTTTCAATCTTTACCTCTGTATGGCATAGTGCCACTTTACGTAACTTCTGAGATAGCCACCTCTGCGAAATACAACCACTCTTGTTTTTTTTTCCATATTCTATTTTAATTTTCACTTTAAACAATGTGTATGCAATCTATTGAGCATATTTTGTGACTTGTGAGCAGTGTCAGCAAAGACAATTAAATCGTCTGCGCACAACAGTAAAAATAGTTCTAAGGTTTCTACTGACATTCTGCTGTTCCCTTCAGCTAAAAAGGGTTTCAAATCGTTCAAAAATAAAGAAAAGAGTAAAGGCGATAAAACACAACCTTGGCGTACGCCCAAAGGGCAATTAAACACATCGGTAATAAGATTATTGGACTTAAAACATGCTTTTACATCATTATAAATTGCCTTAATGATTCTTAACATTTTTCCACTAATATTTTCATTGACTAGCTTTTGGTACAGTAAGCGTCTCTCTATCCTATCAAAGTCAATAAATACTGCATAAAATCTACCCCTACCTTTTCTTAAATATTTACAAATTAATGTATATAATATAAATATATTATCAGCTATAGATTAACCCGCTTTAAATTCTGCTTGCTCTTTGCCCAGTAATTCGTTTTCTTCCACCCATTCATTTATCCTATTCTTTAAAATCGATGTAAACAATTTGCTTAATACAGGTAGTAGACTAATGCCTCTGTAATTGGATGGTTCCTTTCTTCAAAATTGGTATGATGACAGCCGTTGACCAATATTATGGATAATACCCAACATCGAATAGTTTATTGAATAATATTGTTAATATTGGTGCTGTTATGTTGCTCGTGCATATAAAGAAGTCTCTGGATAAAGCATCTATTCCCCCAGACTTGTCATGTTTCAATTTACTTAATATTAGGTGTACTTCCTCTTCAGTATTTGTTCTGTCTAAAGTCTCATGAATTAGTTGAACGTTTTCATTTTCCTGTATCTGGACAGCAGAATTGGAAAAATTAAATAATACTGAAAAATATTCATACCAAGTTGCAGACGTGATACTGTTTTGCATACCAGTACTTGGGCTCTTTACACGGTGTCAGAAAAGTTGTATATTTTTAGAGTATAATGCAGATATAAGGCCACTTTTTTAAAAATTCATATTGCTTTTACTTGCTTCTTGTAATAGATTTATAAATATCACAAAAAAATTATAATCTTCAAGTGATTCACGTGTTCCTTTTAATCTGAACTGTCTTAAATATATTAAGGCTTTGCTTTTGGCGATTGTGCAATCTGTGTCAAACCATGGCTGACATTTAACAATTCTTCTTTGATATATCACATCTAGGTTTTGCTTTCTATTGATTGTCTTCATTGTGCTTGTTGCATCATGGTATATATCAGTAATTGTTTCCATGCATTCAATAATAATAATAATAATAATAATAATAATAATAATAATAATAATACAAACAAGAACTACAAAAAGTAGTAATTATAGCCGAGTGAGTAAAATAATGAACAACATAAATTAATTATTAATTGAAATACTAAAGCCGTAAGCAGATGATGATTTTATTTGCATGTGTATGCCCTTTTAGAATCTTCTTGGTTTAAGCCGCTCGGTTTCAGTGATGAATGACGATCTATCCAGTAAGATTTCTTTTCTTTCCTGGTTACGGAACTCCAGTTCCGGCTGTGTGCAATTACGGTTAGGATTATATGACTGAAAGCATGAAAGATAAATGTTCTACAACTGGACTTCTGTACGGTTTCTTTGTCATTCAATCAGATCCATGAATACTGACGGCCGCAGATCTTACAGAAAATCAGATAACGGACGTATTCATTTATAAGTCGAGCACAATTGCAAATAACATAGATCCTGATCTGCCGTAGCATAATGCGCCAGCAGATCACGGTTTATGGTGTTTCTTCTACTGGTTACTCCCAACAAACTGCACAGATCCAGATCTGCCGGCGCATTATACGACGGCAGATCTGGGTCTGTGCACTTTGCAGTTGCACTCTTCTTATAAGCAAGACGGTAAATTGCTTTCCCTGTTTTCCACAGTCTGTTTGAACCATCCCTTGCCGCTGTGCTAGAGAATGTATTGGTCCTTGTTATGTCGACAGATTTTGCACTCCTTTTTATCAACTCATGGACCAGACGTTTGTTTTACCTGAAGCAGTTTTGTAAATGCTTTGAGAAAGACACAAGGGGGCTTTAACTCGCTTAGGCTAGTCAAAAATACTTTTGAAGTATTGCTTTTATTTTAATTAGTCGCAGACACACTCGATCTCTTGCTTGATCCAATGCAATTTCAGTTAGTTAAATATGTTCTTCATTTTCTCAGTAACGTTACAACTCATCGTAAATCTCGAAGGAAATTAGATGAACTGGGCATATAGATTCCAACAGCATTTTTTTTTTTTTTTTGTTTATTCCGATGATGTCATTATTATGCTACATTCTCATCTCCTATAAAACTGTCGTAGGTATAAATTGTTTTTCTTGTACCGTATTTAAAACCATTTAGTCATAAAACTTTTCGGTTTTTGGTACGGCTGATGTTGTTTTATAAATATCAATAAGCTTACTCGTTGCAATAATTTTGTTTTCTCTCATTATACTTGAAAATACTTTTTTTTGATATTTGCAGTTGACATTACCTCTATCAGGTAGACAATTACACTAGATACATATGTACCGTCTGAAATCCTGTCATTTCATTTTTGTTGCATATTATTTTTGACAATGGTACACAATCGATGAGCTAAGTGTACTTTAGTACTAACTGACATTTTCTTTTGTGTAGTCTAATTACACCACGTCTTCTTTCCTAATTTCGATAAACAACCATGAAAAGAAGGCCGCAGCTGCGAATCGTTTTCTTATATTTCTTCTTTTTGAGAGAAATAAAGTGATATTAGACCCAGCTTACTCTTTTGACAGAATCTGCCACATACCAACCATTTTCAGAATTTGGACAATTAACAGGAATGGCTGTCGTCATAAAAGTGTTTATTATAATGAACGATTACGTGTTCTACCGAATACAGCTTCCGCTATTGACAAGTTATCAAGAAACAAATTAAACGCATTCATCTGGTGACTTTGCAGTACACTGTCCAGTTTTCGTCTCAATGATGCAATATTTCCCGTGTCGTGAATTCGCAGCCTTGCAAAACAGTGCTATTTCAAGCTATTAAATATCAGTACGGATAGTAATCAATATGTTTAGAAAAGTTTTAATTATACAAGTTTTATCGTCCGGCATTGATTTTCACTGAAAGGTAAACGCAGCAGCAACCAACCCTCAAGTCAAAATTTGTCGGAAAATCTCCGTTAACTTCCGTTGCATACGTTAAACCTTAAAAATAGATATCTAACTTAAGTCTATTGTCATTACCTTGCAAATTAGATTGCTCCTATTTTTGACGTATCTTCTGCGAAATAATAGACTCCGTATTTTTGAAACAACTGTTTCTTAATAGAATGGAGATGTAAAATTATTGAGACATTTAAGAGGTTAACTTCCTTACGTGTATATTAGGGTTTAACAGCATTTCAGCAAAATAATGGCTTAGAAAGATTTTTTGATAATGTCTTAATAATTCTCAAATATACCGCAGGTTTGTTATCATCTATAGAAAAATGACATAAGAGATCAGCAGAAAACATGTTAGCTTTAATTGGGTCAAATAAAGTAAAGTGCATCTATGGTGATGAGAAGATACAAAACCTACAAGTTCGGACCGAAAAAGTGACCAAGATTTGTCTCCACTTGCCTCGAAGGTAAATGATGATGAATATTAACTCCAGGGTTATTCTAGATGCTAGAAGAACAGACTTCAGGACGATATGCCTGACGTGACTATGCTATCTTTACCATCAGTGACTTTTATGTAACGTAGAATCATATCTTACATTTAGTTTGTGATAAAAATTTTATAATGCATTATTTAGGTGCGCAAATAAATAATACCTTACTTGCCAAATTACAACCCTCCCTCACCTTCGTTAAAGATAATCACTCACCAACCACTTACCACTTTTTGTCATTTATGCAAAGTTTTGTATTGTCTAGTTCATGTCATCGTGCTTTTTTGTTATCAGCAAGTATACTTTGTATTTCTTGCCAAATTGCATGATATAATATATTTATTGTTTGCCTGCTTGTTTGTTTTTGTGTCATTTTATAGATTCATGGCAAACAATATGTTGCATGGCCTGCTTTTTAAACACTGATTGCATATTCATTTATTATATTTATTCAGATACTCTTCAACATTTTGTATTTTGACAACCCAAAACTCTTCGGTGCCTCTATCTAGTATATTTCGTATGACACTCTCATGATGTACATTTTGTATGACACTGTCAAGATATATATTTTGTATGACAGTCATGATACACATTTTGAATGACACTGTCAGAATACACATTTTGTTGACGTTCTCAGGCTATACACTTTGTAAGATACCGTCAGGATATACATTTTGTAGGACACTGTTGGCATATACATTTTGTAGGACACTGCCAGGATTTACATTTTATACGACACTGTCCGGATATACACTTTGTAAGACACGCCGGATATAAACTTTATATGACACTATCAGAATATACATTTTGTATGCCACTGTCAGGACATAACACTTTGTATGACACTATCAGAATATACATTTTGTATGCCACTGTCAAGACATAACATTTTTTATGACACTGTCAAGACATAACATTTTTTATGACACTGTCAGGATATACATCTTTTAAGATGACTGTATGATAATATTGTATGAGGGTCATCATTGTCTCAAATCTCTATGCTTATCTGCTGGCAGTTTTGTATAATCGAACCTGTCTTACGAAGGGAAATAGTTTATATGACCGTTTAAGACAGATGAGAGAGAGAAAGGAAAGATAAATACAGACGTGTGTGTACGTCGCAAATTTGAATTGTGCAAAATGTTTTATGTACACGACTACAAAATTTTTTTAATTGTCTTTAAGCCACTAATGCGCACGTTCCTGTAAGTCCAGTTTCTTTCTCTTCTTTATACTTTCTATTACAATTGTCAAAGTTTCAGCTACATTAACCACCGCTTTCAGAAAACATATTAACATAAAGTAAAGTTTTCACGTTGCATGCCCATTAATTTGGAA